>SNQJ01S0095251.1:1515-14940 GCA_010110895.2 Picea sitchensis | reverse complement strand
ATAAGTTGAAAAATGTTTTAAATTGTACTTGATACTGATTCACCCCCCTCTTAGTATCAACAATCCCATCATGCATTATGATTGGCTTTCAAACCCTGTGATAGTAAGAAAAAAGACTCGGGAAATATAGATGTGTGTATATTTCAGGGATCTTAACAAGGCAAGTATAAAGGATAATTATCCTTTACCTAACATAGATTTTTTTTTCCAGCAAGTCACAGGATCAACCTGCATGTTTGTGTTAGATGTTTTTTCTATATATAATCAAGTCTTGGTTGTTGAGGAAGACAATGCAAAGACAACATTCATAACACCTTGAGAGACATATGCATATGCTAGGATGCCCTTTGGTTTGAAGAATGAAGGAGACACATTTTAGAGGGCCATGGACCATTCATTTAGTGGGTTGATAGGAAAATTCATGGCAGATTATCAAGATGAATTCACAGTGCATTCAAAAACAAGGGGTGATCATATCCATCACTTGAGAAAAGTTTTTGACAGATGCAGATTATAAGGTGTTTCTCTAAACCCACAGAAATGTTTATTCGTTGTAACTCAAGGAAAATTATTGGGTCATATTGTGTGCAAGGAAGGGATTTATATAGATCCAGAAAGAGTTAAAGCTATAAATGAACTCAACCCCCCATCATCTAAGAAACGATTTCAATCATTTTTTGGAAAGATAAACTATGTACAAAGATTTGTTCCTGACTATGAAAGTACTATGAAGATAATCAATTTATTGTTGAAGAAGGAGAAAAGGTTTGAATGGACAGTGGATACACAATAATATCAAAAGGGAAATCACCACAACTCTGGTCCTCATTAACCCATATTTTCAAAGGTATTTCATCATCTATTCATTCACTATAGAAATAGTTGTTGCATCTGTTATTACTCGGAGTAATACCAAGAATGAAGAACTCCCAATTAGTTTCATGAGAAAAACCCTTCATGATTATGAATTGAGGTATTCATAACTAGAAAAGAAAGCCCTGGCTCTTGTGAAAGTGGTGGAGAACTTTTAGATGTACATAATAAATTCTCATGTCATTGCTTATGTTCCATCCTCACTAGTAAATATGCTTTTGAATCAACAACTAAGAGAAGGTGTTATGAGGAAAATCTCTCTATGGCTAGGGGCAAACGAAAACAGACGGAAATGATTGTAGAAATCAAATCTATTCTCAAGTATGTTATATAAACAAATATGCTAGCAAGACAAGATAAAAGGCCTACCTCATCCAGACATTCAATGAAGTCCATTGTTGAGCACTTGACCCAAAGCAATATACCTGCAACTAGTCCTCAAAAACCAAGCAAAGAAAGCATGTGGTGATAATATATGATGTTATCACATTCAATAGCATAATCCCTTAATATACATAACAAATATGCCCATGGAATAAAAATTCAAATATTTGCAAGATATCAATTGGATGGGAAAAGAGTGTTTCTATTAATATATGATCAGTAGAAGTAAAAAAGTTACAGACTTCTGTGTCGACACGGTTCAGAACCGAGAAACTAAGTTCCTCCCAACTCGGCCTCCACCACTTCAATCCTTCACCAAAGGCAAGCTCATAGAAGAGAGACAATGAAGTTCTCAATCAATAAGGGAAGATATTGGGGGATGAACATTGTGTTCAAACTTAAAGGACAAAAGGATGCAGACTCAATGTGAAGTGAATAATTTCTCTAGAGTAACTTTTCTCTCAAAGTTGAATTATTTCTCCTCTTTTCCATAGCTCAGAATGGGCCCATTTATAGCCTTCAAATGGAATTGAAGGGCCAAGTCGGAATGTTTACAATATATGGAAGGCCAAGGATCATTGATCTCCTGTCGTGACATGGAAACCCAACACCATTTTTCATTTATGGGCACAAATCCCGATGTATGCGGGCTATAGTGGTGCAACATGCATACACACATGTTGTATAGTAGGAAAGGTGTGTATATGTGGAAAAAATGTATTTTTAGCTTTGGGATTTGCAAAAAGGGATGAAAATTCTGCATAGGGAAATGGAAAAAGGCCTTATGTGAAAGACTGCATAAGGTGAGGAAAATCTTGCTATAAAAGATGCCCCCTAATGTGTGAGGTCAGAGGAATATCTGCGATGGCCGAAATACATTATAAAAACCCATTAGTGGAGTGATGGGAAGCCAATTGGAAGTCCTAGTTTCTCATTACAATCTATACTGACTTTGCATACATGGATGCCAATTTGAATTACACTGCAGATCCATGTGAAAATATACCAAACAACTATCTATGGCCATGAATAGGAAAATACAAATGCGGTTACATGCAAAAGGTTGTCATAGTCATGAACAAGGCCCAGTAGAACCAGTCTCAAAATCAATCTGAAGATATTTGTATACAATGGAGTGCAATCTGATATACCATGATCACTGAAGTCATATAGGTACTGGTCCAATGAAAAGGAAGCAACAACTCATGAAAGATGCAGCCACATACTGATGTCTTCAAGTCTTCTACACAATCCGCCAAATTTGCAAGTCTACATCATGTGAATAAAGGAGTTGAGGTCGAACATAATGATACATCGTTTGATTACCGGTCATTGAGGTATACTGTTAACAAATGTGAGACAACCTACCGATGATGAAAGTAGGTAAAAAGGCACCGAGTACATTCTTACAAGTGTGAATAAAGGAGTCAAGGTCGAACACTTGAAGAATCCATCGATCATGAGACATTGATGTATTCCCAATTGTCGATGGCGAGAGAACCTACCACTAATGACTGCAAGCCTCAAGGTACTCATAGGACTCTAGGTCTCATTTCCATAATAGATGAGCTGAAGTCGATGGAAGGAGACCCGGTGAAAGGAGATCATTAAGGCATCTCTCATCATTCAGCATGAGGTACAAAGTAGGAGCTTCATGATTTGGAGAAAATCAGATGAAGAACATGTTCATGAACCAACGACCCTGTGCATCTTTCGTGTGTGCCAAGTGAAATAAGTACAGGAAAAAGACCCTCTGAATAGCAGCCAATGAGGAAAATTTTTGATAACGGAGAGGAAACCAAATATAAGGCTAATGGCATCCAAGACACTGCATGAATCCCAATGTGTGAATAGATTTCTTGCCGTCGAACACAAGGGAAACCACCCAGTCAATGACCAATGATGAAATGTTGACTGTTGGGTTCAAGGTTACCTACCAATGATGAAAGTAGGACCAGGGTGCGTGATAGGAATACAACATCATGTGATTCTGAGACAAACTGAGGGTATGGCCGACATGCAAATTCAAGAGTTTTGAGGAATGGCTGACACAGGTTGATAGACTTCCTTTGAACATGAGACATATGGAAGACTCTGACAGCATAGACTCAATGATGAAACCATGAGATGTAGGAGGCACCAATGAAATACTCCATAGGGACTGGAAGAGTAACCAGACGATGAAGAAAACTCTTTGTAATGAGCTCAGCTTCCTAAGATCATGCTAAACCCGAAATTATGATGACAAGTGGACTTAATAACTTTTTTCTTTGTTCAAAGGCGACACGACTTCTTCCAATATAATATGATACTCCCTTCCCTCCCATCTTTTTTGTTTTTTCATATTCAAATGAATGTTATGATATAGAGGAGGAAACGAGTGTCACAAGTAAGCAAAAATAGTTCCAGTAGTGGAACATACCTATGCTTAATGCAAGGAGATGCATGTGGGAGATAGACACTTGGGGGAATGTTCCCTCCTGGGTCTAGGATGTCAAATTTTGAAGGATATAAACAAGGCTCTTCTTGGTTGAGGATGAAAACTACCAAGTAAAATAGTTTATAATGCAAAGAGAGAACCGACTATAGGCTCAATACTGCAAGTAAGGGCATGAGATGCAATCACAACTTAATGCCAAAAAATGTCCTTTTTCATAATCTTAGTCTACTTGGTTTGAAAAAGGGATAAACTTGTACCAAATAGACGTCCTTTAAAATCCAATTTACGAGTGTGAAAGAGTCAAGTTCACTCGACAATATTTTCGCTTTTTGAAAACGAGTTGGAAATGAGCTTAAATTAAACTCGGTCGGGAGTCCTCTAGGTATAGGGAAGCATGTTTATGAATAAGAAATGAGGCTCAACATAAAGTCATGTATTATCTATAAGGGACTCCCAGTCCTATGGAAACAATCTCGGCATGGGCACCAAATGGAGCAGAGGATCTAACTAGGGTACCCATGTTTGGTAAGTCTCTACCACTTGATAACAACATGTCTTATAGAATATGGAAGGTTTTGTGTCGCAACAAATGGGTTCATACCTAAGGAATATGAGTGACAATTATAGGACAATGCAAATGTGCATAGTGGAATGGATACCTATCCTATATGATGGGTAGAGAAAATACCTTCCCGTGGTTATGAACGGTCAACATAACGTTGAAATCTACAAGAATCCCTGGTGAAAACTACAAAAACCAACTCAATCCATAGCTGTATTAGTCCATTAGGCAAAACAACGATTTGAAACTATAGAAAGTGGGTAAAAACTACTATAAATGGTAACCAAACCAAATTTTACTATGTCATTTTGACTTTTTACCCAAATAGTGAAAATTGGACCAAATTATCTATGATCTTCAACTGGTGATTGTGAGAGCATCGAGCGACGAAATCAAAGACCGTCTGGACCAGGTAATTCCTCTTCCCCTCCTCTTCCTTTCTAGTGGATTACATTTTTTAATTAGGTTTCAAATTTTGAGTAAATTAAGGCGCAAATTAGTTATTTCGGTGTATGTGGGCTACCATTCATTAGGTCGCGTATACGTGAGGTTTTACATGACTATGTAAAATACAGGATGCGTGTACTCAGACCTATATGTGACTATGAATGTTGCAGCCCGCGTACAAGTCCGTAAACAAGGTTTTCTATGGTGTCTAACTCAAAAATTGATTTGTATCTGGCAGGATGGTGCTAGAATGGAGGGAAAGGTAACATGAGCAGGTAGATGTTGTTGTGGAAAGAGATCTGGGGGCCGAAATGGCCTTGAAAAGATGTGGCTTGTACAAATTTTGGGCACTCAAAGGGATGAGGGCCCATGTGAGGCTTCTTGAGCTGCTGGTGGATTACTGGGATCCTGACATTGAGAGCTTCAACCTCGATGGGCAACCAATAAGGATTGAAGTCGAGGATATATACTTTTTGACTGGGTTATCACGTCGGGGTGAGGTGGTGAACCTCAAAGCTTGGGGAGCTGGGAGAGGTATGAATATAGAGGAGTACATAGATTCTCATTGTGTAGTAGGGACTGAGAAGGTCGAGATCCAACTCCCCATCCGAGCGATAAACAATCTCAGCCTCAAGATTGTTGTCCTCATTTTGACTAGGATCATAGGATCAGATTCGCTGCACTAGGCATCAAGGCCACTCATGGTCTATTATGTAGATTTCTTGAGACCCACAGTGTATGATTGGTGCACCTCACTACTGGCTAATATGAAGAGCCAGTTGACAGAGTGAAAACATGGTGACAAGAGGAACTTCAGGTTTTCCTCTATCTTGTGTAGCTTTTTCTTCGAGCGGGTTCCAGGTTTGGGACCTAGAGTCAAGATCATTCCTAGAGGACCTTGCGATCCAGCCATGGCATGGTGGACTAAGGTAATGAGATGGAAGGGGGGAGGTAGGGTGCCCACACCCTACAACGATGATTTCTTTTACTGGTGGAGGCGACATGTTATTTCTCTAGATGACTACCCCTATGCAGGAATTGACTTTAGAGGGGACCCTGACATGCCACTTCCACCAGGTACCACCTACGAGTACATAGGTATGTCAATGTTTTTAAATATTTCATTTTTTTTTGTATTTTTGTATAGTAAAACAAAAATATTTTTGGATGATGCTTAAGTAATAACTTAAACACTTGTGTGGTGTAGATGTAGGTCTGCGACGACTAGAAGGGATTCCACGACATCGTCAGAGGAACTGGGGAGATGAGGCGGTGGGAGGATAACTAGAGAGAATCCTTAAAAACATGCAGGGCAACATGTCTCGTTTGACACATAGGATTCTGATAGTTCAAGTAGAGGATCAGTTGGAGGCCATGCAGCGGCAAGTGGTTGGTATGCCCAGAGCTTGGGGTGACTCTTTCAATGTCTCACAAACGTCGTAGTTTATTATCATGAGACACATCCGGCGCCACAGGCGTAGATTTCATGGATATTGTGTTATCAGTTGTATATGTGTATTGAGGGTGTTGGCTCCAATTTTGTACTTTAAACATCATATTTTTTGAAATATATATAAAGCAGGGATCTTTGAATTTAATTATATTACAATGTGTACATTGATGAGATGGTTTTCTTTTCTTTAGTTATGTGAAAAATTCCAATCTAAAACAAAATTAGCATAAGTGACAGATACATAACTAGAACTCCTAGGTATGTGATGATAAGTAACAAAATCAAACTGTCGTTCTAAGAGATGTACCTGTAGGAATCGTCGAAGTAAATTAGGATCACACATGCAATAACTGTCGTTCAAATGAAATACTACTAACTGGAAATCTAGGCGAACCTCTAAAGAGAGAATACCATGTGAAATAACATCGCGAAAATTTTCTATAATGATGCTATATTTGGCCACATTATTCATGGATGGCCCTAGGCATACGCCACCTAAAGACACCAGTAGACCCTCGGTTGAGTAAACCACCCAAGCGACGGAAGCCAAGTTCCGTGTATGACGACTGGCTCTGTCTATGAATCCTAAGTAAACCGAAGATTTCGTTGACATCTGCCAACCAAGGGAAAACTCGATAATCAAGTTGAAGACAAAAAGTAAAGGGAAAATATATATACACTAAATTACATGAGTATACAAAAATTTACGCCCAATATTGGGGCTCAAGCATAATATCTTTTCAAGTAGAGCCCATTCCTGGGCTCGGCCAACATATTCCCTTCATAATATTCTAACTCATAGGATCCTTTTTCTAATATACATCGCACGATATAGGGACCATGACACATGGGTTTGAACTTGCCTATCCCCAGCGGTTCTTTGTCTTGATCATATAAAAGGACCAAGTCACCCTCAGCGTACAACCGAGGATAGAAATACTTATCATACTAGACCTTGACACATCTTTTGTTTGCCTCGATAGACGTAGAGGTGTCTCAAAGTTGCTCGTCAAGACTCTCTAGGTGTACAAGGCGTCACTCGAGATCAGAAGTGTCAGGGAGGAGCACGACTGCCAACTTAAGAGAAGGGATTTTGAATTTAATAGGTAATATCAACTCCACACTGTGTACTAACTGGAAAGGGGAAAATCTGGTGGTAGTCTTGACTGAGGTTCAGTATGCTCAAAGTGCAGGATATAGCATAATATGGCAGTCAGATTTACTCTGGCTAATGATTTTCTGCAAAATGGTATTGAGAGACTTGTTAACAGTCTCTACCTATCCATTTTTCTGGGGATAGTAAGGGGAAGAATGACCATGCTTAAACCCCAGCTTATATGTTATCTCTTCCATCATTTCGTTCTAAAAGTGACTTCCATGATCAGTGGAAATCTCACTTTGGATACCGAATCTGGCAATAATTTGATTGAGTACGAAGAAGGAAATAGTATTCCCATCGAACTTAACTGTAGGCATGGCCTCGTCCCACTTAGTAAATTAGTTGATGACCACGATAATGTGATGATGCCCCCCAGCCGAAGTTGGGTTGCAATCCATGAATTCCACCCCCCACTTGGTGAAGGGACTGACGATAATGACTGGGTGAAGAGGGGTTGGATGCGAGCACATTTTCTGAGTGAACACCTAGCAGGGGTGACACTTCTTAACCACTTCAACACAATCTTTAAAGATAGATGTTCAGAAATAACTAGCTCGCAAAATTTTCTGGGCTATCGCAAGCCCGGATAGATGACCGCCACAAGCCCCACTGTGGAAATCGTTTAGAACTGACTCAGCTTCTTCGTGAGTTAAACAACCAAGCAGGATATTTTCTATTCCTCGATGATACAAAGTGTCATCAGTGATAGTGTAATTCTTGGCTTGATATCATACACGTCGTCGGTCATCTCGCGAGAGATGCTGAGGGAACTTCAAATTTTGAAGATAGAGAACAATGTCTCCATACCAGGGGTCGGACGATGAGACAAGGAAAATGTGTTCATCTGCAAATGAATCAACATGGATAACATACTCATCCAATCATGGGAAGTCATATATTAACTCCGCAAAGAATAGTGATTTCTTGGATTTCGCAGAAGCGAAATTGAGATCAAGTTCTTGTAAAATGACAATCCATTTATTATATTTCCCCCCTATGATACGCCTGGTAAGGATATATTGAAATGGATTGACATCGGAAACCAAAGTGGTATTGCAAAGAAATATATAATGGCGTAAACGTTGGACTGCATGAACGACAACCAAAGCTATATTTTCAACGTGAGAATAATTGTGCTCGGGACTGACTAAGTTTCGACTAAGATAGTAGATGACGTGCTCGCAGAGCTCATCATCCTCATGAACCAAAACCATACCAATCATCTCCACGGATGTGGAAACATAAAGCAAGTAATTCCTACTATAGTCAGGAGACTTCAGTAGAGGCGTCGATACCAAGGCTTTCTTCAAAGCATCAAAGGACTCTTGGGCTCGATAATCTCAGATAAGAGGGGTGTCCTTTAAAAGATGCATGAAACCCTTAGTGATATTGGCATAGTTTACTATAAACCGATGTAAAAAGTTAGTGTTCCCTCTGGAAACCTTGAAGTTGTCAAAAAGTGTGCGGGGGAGGAAACCAAAGTATTGCCTCAACCTTTAATGGATCTACCATGATCCCGGTCTCAGAAACTAAAAATCCTAAAAGACAACCAAACCTAACACAAAAGATGCACTTATGAGGGTTCAACCGGATTCTATAGTAACGACATCTTTCAAAAACTAGTCGAAGGTGCTTGGAGTGATGCACTCTCTTATGAGAGTGAGCAGCAAGATCGTCAAGATGATATTCGAATATATTCTTATGATCGTGGAATGTGAAGGTCATAGCACGTTGGAAGGTTTCTCTGGAATTTTTAAGGCTGAAAGGCATCTTCTGGTATGCGAAAGTACCCCAAGGACAAATAAATTCCATATTGTGTTGATCCTCAGGTTTAATTTGAATTTGCTTATACTCTGAAAATCCGTCCATGAAAGAAAACACGTATCTTCCCACACACTCGTCGAGAATCTGATCAATGATAGGTGTCAGGAAGTTGTCCTTAGGACAGTCCTTGTTCAGGTCACAAAATTCCATGCAGACACGGATGGTTCCTTGCTTCTTATTCACAGGAATAGGAATGGATACCCATTCAGTTAAAGGAATCGGGTAGATAAATCCAACATTAAGGAGTTTCTCTACCTCTGCCTTAATAGCAGGGGCCTTCCAGGGATTGACATATCTAAGACATTGTCAAAAAAGCTTAGCATCCGAATAAGTTCTAATATCATGCTCGACAATACAAGGGTCGATTCCTGTCATCTCTTCATAGGACCAAGCAAATACATCTCGGAATTCCTTGAAGAGTTCGGTGTAGATCAAGATTTCTTCTGGCGAACAATCTGCATCGATATGTACATTTTTAATCTTTCCAAGGGTATGAGAGATATCGATCGTGACGGTAGGAGAGATACTTTCCATATTTCCTTCAGCATAAATGTCGTGTGTATCAAGTGGAACTATGACGTGATCAACTATCTCTCTCAAAGTAGATCGAAAGTCATGTTGTTCGATTATAACAAGATGTGGGAGAAAATAAGAGCGATGATGCATATCATCCCAAGGTTTTTCAGAACCATTCATGGCTTTGATGATGGATTCATCCGAGGGAAAAGTCTCATCAAGGTAGTCATGTGAGAAAGAAAATGATGTGGCCCACATGGGCTTAAGAATAGGATCATCCTCGTCCGTCGGTGAGGTAATAGGATCAGGATCAACGGAAGAGTCAAGAACAAATTGATACGCAATCTCCATTGTCGATAGTGGCATGGCCATTACAACATGTGAATGACCTTCACAAGACAAAGTCGAGAAAGGTAGGGTCTAAGGATCATTAAAATAGGAAGTTTGTAAAGGAACGGACCTCTCTGACGACACGGGCCTATAGGACATGGCGTAAACATGGTGAATCGGTGCCATGAAGTTGAATGTACCCATAAGGGATGAATACATTCTGACACCGATATTCTTAGTTGCCGACTAAGAATTGTTGACCACGGGGATCGACGGTCCAACTAATTCATTGGGGCTAGCATATGTAAAGGATAATTGGTCAATCGTCAATATCTTCCCATCGTGAGGAAAATAGAGAGTATGGAAGATAGACGATATGACAACAATCATAGCATAAGTCCAATTGTGTCCTAGTAACAAGTTATAATTGAGAGGTGCATCAACTACCTCAACATCAACCTCTACCGTCTTCCCACATAACTGGACAGGAAAGGCGAGAAGAATACCATGAGGGCAGAAGGAACGACCGTCAAAATCAGTCAACATGGTTGGTGATTGAGAAAGAGTTGGAGAGCCGAGAGCTTTCCAACAGATCAGGGGCATCAGACATGTAGCAGCGCCTTCATAAAAAACCACATGTTTGATGGTATAATTTGAGTACCCTACATGGATTTGGAATGCCACATGGTAAGGCAAGTGAGGCTTCACATCTATGACGTCAAACTTGATAACTTTCAAGCCACTGGGGTCTAGAGATCCTAATGCAGATAGCAAGGCATTCCTCTATGAAGGACATGTCTGGAGTACCTCCAGAGCCGACATCGCACAAGGGGTTTGACCCAAGTCCTCAATAATAGAGTAATTCTGGGAGGCTCTAGCATTTGGATTGTGGGTAGAGCGCTTGAGTACTCCTTTTGGAATACGAGGTAGTGGCTCTGGTTTTTTGATCTGTAAAGTCATCTCCAGGGGAGGAGGAGGATATTCTAAACCAGGTACAGTTTTTGAGGAATTGTAATCACGAGACCGAGTGGCTACATTAACCTGAGAATTGACCATATTCATGCACAAACGGTCACCGTCTTGTGATGGTGGGTTTTGACTCCCACCGACCACATTTTCGACATTTTAGGAGCTCAAGGCCATGTGCTAGTTATGTGGGAAAGGATTCGTCAACATGGTGGGAGGTAGAGATAAGAGCCTCACAGCTTCCACAAGTTTGGGGCATAAATGAGTAAGATGATCATATGTACAAAGCTTACAGGGAAATTTCACCTTACTCCTTTCTTTCTTTCCCTCTCCAACATTATTATTCATCTTCTCATTATTACCATTTTCCTTGGGTTTATTGTTATTCTTCCCACCCTTACGACTATTATTGCGTCCTTTTTTCTTATTCCTGCATGGTTTCTGATTACCATTTGGGTCGGTCGATGATTGCACGGAATGCACATCCACCGATTGAGTGGGATTGGAAGACATAGATGAAGCTAGCCCTCCTGCAAACTGGTTTAGAGACAACTATTTCAAATGGCTTGTCACCGAGTCTATGGATTTCACATTGGTGGAGCCTACAATTCCATCGGCATGAGGTCCGAGCTTGTTTCTAGGGTCATAGGTTGACCTTGGTGTGTCCAGAAGAATGTGATATAACATCTCAGAATGAGCGTATATAATATCTAACTGTTGGGCTTTGAATATTGCTTCTTCCTTAGTTGTAATCCCAGATGTAGAAACATCCTTTGAGATAGGAGGCTACAAAGACTTAAGGAACCATTCTAAAAGAAAGGTCAGGGGTATGCAACTCTTAATAAACCTCTTCCATCTACGCCACTCCTGGATGTGATCCGAGATATGAGTGGTTGTGTCCTGGTGTAAAGTCGACAGAATTTCTAGGCCAACATCATAACAAACCAACAATTGGAAGTGGTTAAGGAAGACTAGAACCATCTGACTAAAGGTCCCATATGCCCCCTAGGTAGCCTGATATACCATCTCACATAAACCCCAATTAGGGTGCGTTGAAATAATCTTAACTGAATGGAATCTTCATTAAGGGAATTCGAAGAGCACCATAGGTGAAAGGTGGTGACGTGATCATCGAGATCCTCACCATTCTTACCTTAGAATTTCATAATGTCCGAAGGAAGCTTGGTGGGGATGGGGGGCCATGTAGTATCATGGCACACAGGGTTGTTCATCAACTTAGACAAGTCTGGAAAGTTAAGAGTGTCCAGAAAAGGGAGACGAGGTTGTGGCGTCATGCCCCAAGCTCCCTAGAAAGATTATGTTTGGGGAACTGTAGCCATCCAGAGCTCTGGTAAGCACCATGGCCCTGTCCAATATTATAAGACCCTCCTCTAGGCTGATTCATAAGAGTTTGGTTGGGAATTATTCTAGTAGGAATGTTCTTATGGGGGTTATAAAAATTTCCCCCAATCGGAGTGGCTCCGGGTTGGGGGTTTCCCAAGGTGTGAAACTGACCTCCTCAGGGTGTGAATCCAGAGGATAGAGGTGAATTCATCATGCCAAATGTGTTGGTCTGAATCGACACTAAAGAGGTGAGGGTATAGGACAGACCTTGAGTAGAAGCTTGTATGCCAGATTGGTTTCTCCACCCAGAAGCAAGAGGATTAGACCTGGGGTTAAAAGAGGGAATGCCTCCCATAGTAGAATTTGTTTGAGGAATCTGAGAACCACCAAATGAAAATGGAGTATAAGGAGGATTTGTGCCCCCAAGTCCAATGCTAGCATTAGGTCCAGTAGCTGTTACCCATGATTTTGGTCATCATGATGGTGTATTAATGATGGTGTACTCAGGCTCCTCATAAGAACTTTCTCCTGAGAAAAGTGACATTCATCTCTTCCCAGAAGACTTACTTTTGAAGAGAGTTTGCAGGTTGCTAATATCCTAGGGTGAAAGAATGACCCATTCTCGTAGGCTGCCTTAAGCTAGGGTGCGAACTTCTTGCACTATGCTACATAGCTAGGGTGAAAACTTGTTCTAAAGCTTGGAAAAAGATGAATTTTTTATGGTTCTAGAAGGGAATCTTCTAGAAGAATGGGTTGGCATTCGAATGGTTATCCTTGTACTGGTTTCCCTGATATTGTGGGATCATTCGTATCTAAGTAACCATCTCATTCTCTCCTATATATTGATAGAATTCTCATGGAAAAGGTTAATCAAGATTCATTGGAGAATTGGTGAAAGAATTGTGTGAAGGACTTAGCTTGAACAAGAGCTTGGAGACTCTAGCAAGTCTATCAAGAAGGATTTGATCTTCTTAATGCAAGGATCGAGCAAGTGTGTGTGTTGGAGCCAAGAGCCACCGAAAGGAAGCTTGTGACATCAAGGCGATCAGGTTGTATCTTCTACTTTCAATTAATATGATACAGTGGCATGTCCTTTTCCCATAAAGTTATTCTCACTTTATTGTGTA
>SNQJ01S0095249.1:38690-56885 GCA_010110895.2 Picea sitchensis | reverse complement strand
CATTATGAGATATCGGGTGTTTGGCACTTTGTTTTCGATATCCCTCTTCTAACCTACTTTGCATATCCCTAACTATCCTTATGTTGATGGGCTATCAATTGGATCCAACGGTCCAGTGTCCACCTTAGCCTTACTCTAACGAATAAGTCATTCTCATCGACTATAGATCTGCCTCATCGGAGTCTTGTTGTGACCTAGACATTGATTACTCTGATGGGTACCCCATTCGACCAATTGTTTATATATTCTCTCTACACTGATACAATGACTTTGAGTGACCCCGACTGGACTCATATCTTTTTCAGAAAAGAAATCCAACTCTAGAATTAAGAATTTAGGAAATCCTTCATGTGTTTTTCCAAATCTATAGCGGCCCAAAAAAATCTAAGACCATAAAATTCCTCTAGATTGTATAAGGAAAGAAGATCTTTCATATCTTGCAATATTTTGACAGATAGATAGCAACTACCTTATGAATCACGATCCTCCTTTTCTCATAGGGATCTCTCGGGTCAAAATAGCTTCCGCATCACCAATTACATGATGTGTTGTCCCTGCATTGCAAGATTTCCTCTAAATCCATGAGGTGCATAGGGATATACACTTCCCATACTTATTCATTTTCACAATTTAACAAGTTGACATTGGAAACATAAGTCCACCCAAATTATTTAGAGATTCATTTGCCAATCAAAAGAATTTACATGTACCATAAATCATATAATTACATGCATCCATCATTCATGCACAAATTAAACAAGTCAAGTTATACACTTATCTTATTAGGGAAAATTATCAATACCAATTGACTAAGAGAGGACACCTTTCCTCCCAACCTTAGGGCACACTGCAAAATTATTTCCTACAATATGCCACCCCTTTGCCAAGCCATGATACAACAAGGGGAATGATTTCATATGGACTCCAAACTTGAGATGATATAGGAAGGCTACTCTCCTTCCTCCTCTGAAAATAACAAAAGTTTCCCCCTTACCACTGAGTTTGGGATTCTATAGGTTTATTAGGTGGTTTATCAACTAGATTTCCTCTACATGAGGGAGTTCCTTATCTGTTATACAATCCCTTAGTGACCTCCCCTTACCAATTTTGGTTTCTATCCATTAAGAAACATTTTAGTATCCTTCTTGCTCGAGTCTAGATTTTGGACTTCTTTATTTAGGGTGATCACTCACAAATTGGACGAGTTTACTATTTTCTTCAAGGAAGCCTTTTTTATTCCTTTTCCTCTTCAAGTTAGAATCATGAACTTATTTATTCTCAGCTCTTGTGCTCTGTGAGTTTTTCCACTCATGAATTCTCCATAGATATTATTTTTCTCTACTCCCATGTGCACATTTATTCCTTCTGTCTCTAATACCTCCCTCTACTTGCAAAGCTTCTAGTTATACTAAATTGTGTGGTATTTGGTGATGTTTTTCCACCTCTACTATCTTCTTCCACTAATATCCTTTGGATTCTCATGGACTTACTAAAAAACACAACCTAAAACCCACAATTCCCATTATGAAGGAGAAAATCTGTGGTTTCATGTTGTCAATCATTTAATTGGCCCTTTTCTTCTCCAAAATGTTAATCCATAAATAACCATTAACTTCCTCAACCACTTTCATGTCCCTTCATAACTAGTCACATGTCTTGTTGAGATAGGGTACACTGGGGTATGAGTTTATGCTTAGCAAGCATAGATTAGATTTTTGAACAGTCTTCCATTTTTCTTCACTAAAATAACTTAGCTCCCCACTCCATGTCACTTCATCAATCCCTTCTTTATCAATTTCCCTCTTGTGTATCATAGACATGTTAGGAAATGAGGAACACTTCCACCCTAAACCTATAAGAATATAGGAAGAAAGATTTTAAAAACAAAGTAAATGACAAAGAAAACACACAGTACACAAAGATTTTACCCTGGAAACCCAACCAAGAAAACCAACATTCCTTGAGTGTTCTTCTATCTTGTTGTCTTATTCATTCATAATAAAAGGTTACATTCCTAACCTTGGTCTACACCTAAGAAACAATCGATATCTTACCTTCTTTATTTACACAAGAACAACCCTATAGCCAATTCGACTTACATCTACAATACCAACAACCTCTAAATAATGATTATTGATTCATTATCTTTTACAAATTTACAACATGCCTTCGTTATAAGATTTACAATCGGAAAAAAATTAAATAAAAGGTTCCCAAATATGGTTACAGATCCACGTAGATCATTGGCTAAAAATTCCATGAATCTCGGTGTTCTTTCACAGTCGACTACCAGGTCGAATTACTAGTTGACTACCAGTCGACCTTCATTTTGTCTTCAGTCATTTTCCACACGCCCACCTATCAACCTCTTGTCAGTTGAAATCTTTGACTTGTTTCCGATGTATTCAACTTCAAATTTACTCAATCAAGCCACGTCAACATTCAAATTGTTGTCGATATCTTTGACTTCAACTTCACCCATTCAAACTACCTCAACCTTCATATTGATGTCAATTCCTTCGACCTTGAATGTCAGTAGATCCACCTCGACTAGACTTTCACTACAAACAGTATAATAAACCAACATTCTCCCACTTGTTGTTTTCTTTGTTGAAATACGGAGATCTATGAACTCTCATTCATAGACCCAGGGAAACAATTACCATTGCCTCGCTGCACCAAGAGAACTTCTTAGAACTCATAGACTTGGTCAAAGAGTCTGCTATGTTTTCCAATGTTTCTTCTTTCTCCAGCAACACCTTGTTTCTTTCCACCATGTCTCTCACGGAATGGTATTGTACATCAATGTGCTTAGTCTAAGTATGGTAACTTGGGTTCTTTTCTAGAAATACTGCACTTTTATTGTCGCAACTTATCTTCATATCTCTCTACTCAAACTCGATTCTTGAACATGACCTTTGCATCCATACTTCTTCTTTACTTCCATGAGTGGTTTCCATGTATTCATATTCTTTTGTTGAAAATGATACAATCGTATGTCACTTACTCATCCAACTGATTTCTTCTTCTTTGGACTATATGAAACTCCCACCTTCTTCTTTGGACTATATACAGTGATCAACTTTGCTTATCACAAAAGCAAAACTAAGGATGTATGTGTCAATATTTTTCTAGCACATCCTTGGTGATTGCTTTGGACCATAAAGGTATCTTTTCAATTTGCACACCAAATATTTATTTCCCTTTACTACAAATCCTTCAGGATGTTTCATGCTGATTTCTTCTTCCAGGTCCCCATGTGGGAACATTTCCTTTACATCCATTTGTTCTATTTATAGATCAAATGTTGCAGCCAAAGACATTAGTACTCTAATGGAATTTAATTTAATTATTCAACAGTAGAAAAAATATCACTAAATTCGACTCCTCTGACTCGGGAATATCCTTTTACTACCAGTCGAGATTTGAATTTCTCGACTTGACCTGTTGCATTCATCTTCTTATTGAATACCCGTTTTCTATCGACATGCTTTCTTCCAATAGGTAATTTGAATAAGTCCCATGTCTCATTCTTGTGCAATCATTCCATATCTTTGACCATGGTGTCCTTCCAGAGTTTTCCCTCTACTGATTCGATTGCCTCCCCGACTGACTTGGGCTCATTGTCAGTGGTAGTTAACACAAATGCGGAACGAAAGTTAGGAAAATTATACATTTCAAATAGCTTTCTTACTCATTCTGACCTCCTTACAATCAGGGTCAATTGTTCCACCTCTTCTTTTAATTCAGTCTACTCATTTGAATTTTCTTCTTCATTCCTCAGTTCAAACCACACCTTCTATGGATTATTCTTTGTTTGAACAATTTATTTAGGCTAGGGCTTACTTCTAACTTATCTAAAGAACACATCTCAACTATACACTATTTTCCTTTGATGAAAAATACTAGATCTTATATCCTTTCATTCCTTATTTGTATCCAATTAAAGTACACTTGACAATCTTCTTTTCTAGATTGCTCCTCTTTTCCTTGGGAACATGCACAAATGCATAACAACCAAATAATTTGAGATGAAAAACTGAAGGATTCTTACCAGACCATACCTCATGTGGAGTCATGTCGACTAGCACTGAAGAAGGAGACATATTCAATAGATATTTTGTAGTATCAAATGCCTCCACCCAGATTTATTGTGTGCGCCCAACCCCATTGAGAATTCTCCTTGCATTTACCATCAATGTTTTGTTCATTCTCTCAGAAAATCCATTTTGTTGTGGGGTATATGGTGTAGTATTTCGATGTGTTATGCCACACTGCATGAAAAAGCGATAAAATTCATTTCCAAATAATTCACGACCATTGTCAGCTCTTAGCACCTAATATTATTATCTGTATGGTTTACTAAAAGAGATTTAAACTCTTTGAAATTCTCGAAAAACTTTGTTTTCTTTCTTAGGAAATATATCCATGTATTACTGGAAAAATCATCTCTGAAGGAGACATAATACATGGATACACAAAGTGAAGTCACTAAAACAACGCCAAACACATCACTATGAACCAACTCTAGAATCCCCTTTTCTCTTGTCACTCCAAATGGGAACCTCACCTGAAATTGTTTTCCATATATACAATGTTTACAAAAGTCGACTTCTAAATTACATTCAGGAAAATATTCCATGATACCTTTGTTATGCATAGCTCGAATTTTGTTTTCTCCAATGTGTCCCATCCTCTCATGCCATATCATGGTTAGGTCAACTTTATTATGAATTGTCGATTTGGTATGAATCGACTCAGCCTGATTTGAGTCGAGTCGAGTCAATTTTTTGTTGACTTCAGGAACAATGATGGCATTGCATCCAATTGAGTCGACACTCCATAATAACTTGTATAGGGTTCCAATCCAAACTCCTTTCATTAAGACCATCTCACCTCTGACCATACTACATGAATCCTTTTGAAATAGAGTGTTCACCCCTGCATCACTCATCTTGTTGATAGTTGGGTTTCTTTTCAAACCCAGAATGTGTAGCAAACATGGAAGGGTTCTACTCTATTGGGGTCCTATAATCACAGGTGACTTGATTCTTCAACTATCTATTCAACATTTCTCTCATGATGAAGACATATGGCTTGTTGGGCTTGGTTGATTTCACTATCTCCCTCCATCCATTTCGCCCAATCCTTCATCACCCTATCGCACCCTTCATGCCCTCGCCCTCCATTTTTTCACCCCTTCACTGTTTTCATCCCAACATGCCTAAACAATCTTAGGATGAAAAACATTAGGTTAGTAATAAATGGTTAGTGGAAATTTTTAACACTAATTAGCATAATAGTGTTAATTAAATTAAATTAGTGTAATTAGATTAATAAAACTAGGTTAGGCTTGTTAATAACAAATACTTAACTAGTTTAAATTAATAGTGTTAATTATCAGTAATTAGGTTGGTAATTAGGTTAGGGTAAAACATTAATAAAACATTAATTTAAAAAATAAATAAAAACTAATTAAGAACATTTAATAATAAAACAATTAAAATTTTGAATAAATAAAAGTTAAACGTTAAAAAAAAAACATAATAAAAACAAAACTATATAATTAAAACATTAAAAAAATATATAAAATAAAAACAATAAAAAGAAAAAATAAAAAAAAGTAAACCATAATAAAATTAAAAAAAATTAAAATTAAAATGAAAACAAGTAAAAAGAAAAAAACAAATAATAAAAAAACAAATAAAAATAAAACAAAACATTCACTTTCTACACATATCCCAAAAAACATTAATCTACGCCCGTAATGTTTCTTGGACCCCCCCATGCCATCCAAGCTTTAATGAGGGTGGGGGGTCCTATATGAAAAACCATCGTAGGACACTTGTCATCATCATTTGAACTCAGACCCCCTCCCATTAATACCACTTACCACCCTAGGGGGGGTTCGAAAATTAGTCGCCCTCCTCCAAAACCATTTTTCCCGAAAATCAAAATCGTTTTTCGCCCAGTTTTACCAATCCACTTACGAGAGTGTTTCTGACCAAACCAGAAGGAATTTCAAAAAGCTGAGAGAGGTTGTTATCTACAACGGGATGAAGAACAATAATATCTCTAATGTGTTTCAAAGGTATTAGGTATTGGGAGAATAAATTCCATCTCTAAGCACTAATTTTTAGGTTTCCAGTTTGCCTGATATTGTCATATTTTTACGGTTGTTGTTTTGGAGACTTGGAGATGAATTTGGAAAAACTGAAAGAGGTGCATTATTAATACAACCTCATATATAGTAACCTCTTTCATTTTTCACACAGCTATCATATTTTGGGAGATACAAATGTTTGAGTTGACCCTTATTTTCAGCAGTTCGGCCCACCTTTCATGGCAGACAGTTCAAAAGTTTCAGGGATTTGTTTGAATTTTTGGCTAGGTTGGTGATTTCGACCTCATGAGCCTGGGGGAGAGTCTGTCCTATATATTTTTATAATTCAAATGTAAAAGGGTTGATGAGTTGGGACCTGTTAGAAGGATGAAACCAATTTTGTAAAGAGTGCATAGAGCCTCCATGGATCAAATTTCAGTAACACAGTTGTAGAATCACATGATTCTTGTGTCATTGTCATTGGTGAAGTAATCTCCATGTTAATTGTTTTCTTCTATTTACCATATTTTTTTTTACTTTCTTAAATATTTTAAGAATACAAAAGGACAGAACTTGTTTAAATGTACCCTCTATCACTTTCTTGGGATAATTTTCGTGTTTTTCCACTGAATATTAAACTCAGAATTCTCATTTTCCCTATATTTAATTATATTTCTTAATCTGTTCCATATATCCCATGCATTAAATCTTTAATATCGAGTGGATTTTCCTACCTTTCCCTGCCATATTAGCCTATTATGATCTGGCTTTGATCCATTCTGAGCTATGTCTCCATTGCCCAATTATTTTTCCCTTGCTGTTCCAACCAAACCATTTAAAAAACCAAATCTTTGTATAGTAATAACTAGCCTAAATATATTATAAAAAAATCTAGATTAGACAGAGAGATCCCTCTCTGAGTCTTGGAGGGCTATATCTAGAATCCAAGTGGTTTGATGTTACCTCTATTACTGCCTCCACAGCCTTGGGAAAATTATAGAGTGCTAACATAGTGGCGACCATACTAGGGAACCTTCCTCAAAAAGGCAAATCAAGTTCCATATCTGATTACTGATGGTAGACATTGATCAGACACAAGAAGGATGAATCATCCACTTGGTGACTCCAATCAACTCCAATCAGTTTCAAAGACTATGTTGGAGGAAGAACCTGAAACATGATAAGAAAATCTAAAAAGTTTAGGTATGGAAGTTGGAATTTCATCCAAGACATAATATGTTTTATTTTAAATTATTTCCTCTCTTTTTTTGAACCTAGCCAAGACCATATTGTTGAAACTCATGTTGATCAAATTCAAACTGAGGATCCTCAAGAGATCAAGCCTAGTTTTACAACCCCTGTACATACTCCTACACCTGTAAATATTCTAGATAGATACAAGCCTCTTATATTACCCCCTATACTCCATGATTTCCATGTCAATTACTACAAATATCTTCCCAGGTTTGATGGAGAATATGGTAACATCACTGCTGAGAAACACATTCAGGGTTTTGAGAATTTTCTTGATCTTTTTGAGGTTGAGGAAAAAGATGTCTGCACCAGACATTTCTCTCTCTCTTTGGAAGACAGAGCTAAGGAATGGTTCAAAAGTTTGTCAGCTGCAAGCATTCCCAATCTTCAACAGTTTTTAAAAATTTTCCTTAATAAATGGGAGATCAAGAGAAATATTTTCCTCATTCTAGAAGAGTATGATCATTCGAAAAGACAACCAGGAAAAACAGTGTAGAAATTTTTAGCCAGATTCAATCAAGTTTATAATTCCATGCCTGCTAATATAAGACCACCTCCTGGTTTAATTCTCTTATGCTACCCAGATGGCTTTGATCCAGAGATGGAATTTCAATTCAGAGAAAGTAACACTACTACACTCAAGGAGATGCAGGACAATGCAATTAGTGTGGGACCTAATTTGTTGATCAAAAGGTCAAATATCAAGACAGAAGAAACTGAAATATTCAGAAGCTAAACTGGACATTTTGTCTAGCACAATGAAAGAAATGATGAAGAAAGTCATCATGGGAAATGAAATTATTGTTCAAGGGCATCCTATTCCATTGTTTACGGATAAAAAAGGGTCACTATTCCTAAACACTTTGCATCTCACCCTTGGTATCATAGATCAGAAGAGGATTATTTCATGTATTCAATTCACAACATGGACACGGATGAAAATCCAAATCATCTTGTAGAAGAGAAATCAATTGATATGATGTGTATGTTTGATGACATTTCTTTTATGGATGATCTACCCAAATATGATCAATATGATGATGATTACATCAATCTGAATTCTTCAAAACAATCAACAACATTCTTTTGGAAGGAAGAAGATCAGTTACAACTCAAATATAATAATCAACCTGTGCATATTGATTATGACAACAATGAGGAAAATGAAGAAAATCTTAGAGTAAGGGAAAAATCCGTGCCTTTATGTTTCTCTTCATTTCAATTTCTGAGACAAAATTATAAACAAGTTGTCAATAATAGAGATGGAGAATGTTCTGATAAATCTGTTGAGGATTTCATAGATGACATGGAGGCTATTATTGATCCAAATTTATAGACCTTGAGTTGCATTGATCTTCAAATAGAACATGAATTAATGCATTATAACTCTATACCATTAACCTTCAATTCATTTCAGTTGTTGAAGACAAAATTAATCATGTCATGGATGATAAGCACACATAAAATCAAGAATTTATATTGGAACCAATGAAGCAATCATCCCAATTTCTACAAGATCCAATATCTGATGTGTTGGATGAGTTGTGTTGTCAAAGTCATGGTTAACTAGCCAGTTATGAACTTAAAAGAGGTTATGATATAGAAATGATTAGGTAGTCTCTTTCATGGTCTGCTTCAGTAGGAGTCTCATTTCAAAGTGCATCAGAAAATCTGCAGTCATATCATGAACTGTATAATGATGTAAAAATCATATGTGTCATACCCAATTATGACCATAAATTTGTTGAAAGTCAAGAAATAGGTCGTGTCTTTCCTGATCCCATAATAGACTACATGGAATATTTTTTCAGCATAAAAGACCAATCATGTTTTCAGTAGTGGCCATTACACTTTGCAGTTTTGACTCTATAGACAAAGGGTCAAGTTGTCCTTTTGATTGTGCTGACAAGTAGTCAAGCAATCCACTTGTTTTAGCAACTACTTGACTAGCTTCATTGGAATTTTTGTATTGTTTGATTCAACATGATTTTTAGTAGTGTAGGGTAGGTAGCAGTTTGAATAATCTCAGTCATTTGAGCATCTTTTTCAACAGTGTGTGGTTTCTAGTAGAGTTTACAGCTGATATTATATAGTTCAATTTTCAAGTTTAATTTGAGTCAATTCGAAGATTGTAATTGTCGTGAGAACATGGCCAATGGATAAGGCAATGGTCTACATGTTCAGAGTTCTATGGTTCTTGTCACCTCTCGAAAGAGCTTCCATCCCTAGGTGGAGTCTATGTTGGGGTCCTATAATCATAGGTTACTTGATTCTTCAGCTATCTATTCGACATTTCTCTTATGATGAAGACATCTAACTTGTTGGGCTCAGTTGATTCCACTTTCTCCCTCCATCCATTTCGCACGATCCTTCATCACCTTGTCGCACACTTCATGCCCTCACCCTCCATTTTTTTGCCACTCCACCGTTTCCATCCCTACATGCATAAACAATCTTAGGATGAAAAACATTAGGTTAGTAGTAAATGCTTAGTGGCATTTTTTAACACTAATTAGCATAATAGTGTTAATTTAATTATATTAGTGTAGTTAGATTAATAAAACTAGGTTATGCTTGTTAATAATAAACACTTAATTAGTTTAAATTAATAGTGTTAATAATCAATAATTAGGTTAGTAATTGGGTTAGGGTAAAACATTAATTTAAAAAATAAATAAAAACTAATTAAGAAACATTTAATAATAAAACAATTAAAAACATGTAAAACATAATAAAATTAAAATGAAAACACGTGAAAAGAAAAAACAAATAATAAAAAAGAGAAATAAAAATAAAACAAAACATTCACTTTCTACACATATCCCAAAAAACATTAATCTACCCTTGTAATGTTTCCCGGACGCCCTCATTCCATCCAAGATTTAATGAGGGGGGGGCGGGGGCGGGGGGGTCTGATATGAAAAACCCCCATAGGAAACTTTTCACCATCAGGTGAACTTGTAACCCCCCCTTAATACCACTTACCACCCTTGGGAGGGTCTGAAAACCACTCTCCCTCATTTCAAACCATTTTTCCCCAAAATCAAAACCGTTTTTCTCCTAGTTTTACCAGTCCACTTACGAGAGAATTTTCATCCAAACCAGATGGAATTTGAAAAAATGAGAGAGGGTTTTATCCTAAATGGACAGAAGAACGATAACCTCTCTCATTTTTTTCATAGGTATTGGGGATTTGAAGAATCTAAGCCATATCTGAGAACCATTTTTTAGGTTTCCAGTTTTCTTGATCTTGTCGTGTTTTTGCAGTGGCTGCTTTGGAGAGATGGAGATGAATTTTGAAAAACCAAAGAGGTTTTTTCTCAGGACAGGCTCATATACAATAACCTCTTTCCATTTTTTCACAACTGTCATATTTTGGGAGATAGGAAAATTCCAAGGTTCAGAACATCGACTCTGAGGGATGGTAAACTGACCATCTAGGACATCTTTGCACTCTGTATCTCTGAAAGGGATCGAAAAATATCTAGTAGAGGACTGGAAAACTCTCAAGGGAAGGTTGAAACACTAAGAAGATAGACTCAAATCTGTAGTTTTCAACCAACCCTTGGATTATCAGATTTTCTTTAGAGGAAACTCAATATAAAATATATAATTTCCAACTACACCTTTAATGACATAGCAAGGTAATGCAATAAGAGGTGGATGGGGAGAAAGGTCGTGAGAATACTTCTTTAGGAAAATAATATTCTTACCCCCAACAAAACCTGAGCACAATGGTGGTTTATAGTCATTTTCATAGGGTAAATCTAAGTGCTCGAAGGGGTAATCATCAAAGACCTCAAGGTAAGACCAAAAATCATTAAGAAAATATGGTACTTGGTCAACCTTGGGTGTTTGGGGAGCATCGATAAAAATCGTATCTCCTTGTTTTCGCTGGTCAAGAGCCTGCTGTGATAATTGCAAGGGAAACACTTGGAGATGACTCTCTATGTCGTAGATGGGATCTATATCATAACCGACTGCATCCCACCCACGTCTCCCAACATGTATGAACTCATCAATGTTATCATCTATGTCATTATCAGTATCATAGCATTCAGGGTTTGAAGCATTCTTGCTCATCTCCTCCTCATATTCCTTATCACAAAGTATAGCATTATCAAAAACTAGGGGAGGAGGGAAACTTACTTTTTCTTCTTGTGAAGGAGTTTTGAAGACTTGGGTGTCTTCAACATGTGTCATGGTTTCATCCTCAAGAACTACCCCTTCATCTTTAGTTGTGTAGCATGGAAGGTCTGATTCTTTTGAGGATTCCGTTTCTCCTTCATTTCCTAAATCATGGGACAAGATGCCATAGGAATCCTAAAGTGGAAAGAAACTAACATCATCTTCACTTTGTTGTGCAGGAGAAATAGGTTCTTAGATGACCTCATCAGAGGGAGGAGCACAGGTTGGTACTTCATCATATTTATTAGGTTTTTTCTCCTTAATCACGTGCTCATTCTGTTGGTTAAAAACTTGTTCCCTTATTTCTTGGGGATTATTAGTAAAGGTTTCAAAGGAAACTAGTTTTATCAGGCTGAGAGTGTCCACGGTATGGGCATTGGTTCTGGAAAATGAGAGAATTTTCTTGAATCGAATGACCATGTTGTGAGCTTCTGCAAGTGTTTTTGGACCCTTTTTATTTAGGAAGAAGCTTAAATGCCCCAGAAGTCCATTGGTATAGAGATAGATGAGATATTTTCCTTTAGGAAAATATCTTTTAGCAATGTGGTGCAACAACTTCTGAATTCTAACCATGAAATATCTGATGGTCTCATCCTCTATTTGTTTTATGCATTCAAGACCTCTCATCAATGATTGGATATCTTCCATTTTCAAAACCCACCTTGCAAGAAATATTTCTTCAAATTGGTCCATAGATGTGATGATGGAAGTTAGAAGATTATCATACCATCTTCTAGCCTCTCCATGTAGAGTGGAAGAGAAGAGTTTCATTACCAAGTCTTCAGCATCATCACTGACATGGCAGTACTAAAAGAAAGTCCAGAATTTTCTCATGTGATAATCGGGATTTTCTCCATCGATGCTAGCGAATCTAGGGAGCCATTTTTTATACCAAGGGGGAATTTGTCTAGGGTATCCTAGGATGTTTCTCATATCTAAAGGATTGTAGTTCCTAGGATCCCATTGTGAATTCATTCTTGGCTTCGTCATTAGTGGAGTCACCAGATAATTTTCTTGAAACTATCAAAAATAAGGGAAAACACCCTAGTGGAGTCGCCGGGTAAGCTTTTAAGATAAGAGTTCTAGAGGCAAGGCTTACCGAAAAGTGTCATCATTGACTCAGTGTTCCCCGGAAATGACGCCAAAATGTTATCGCATAGTTTGTATCTAGGCAAAAGGCTATAAGATTGAAGGCCAAACTCACGTAACAAGAACCTATCCCACCCAATGTCACCACGATGGGGAGGTATTTTCTCTTTAGGGAGGTTAGGCCCAGGGGAGATGTCCTCGGTGACCTGTGGTTTTGAGGAGGTAGAAGGGTAATGAGATAAGTACAACTATGGGACATGGTAGAAATTTCAATAAAATTCTTGAACATGTGGGACAAGGATGACATCATTTTCTCGTCATTATGTTGAACATAAGAGAGAAACTTCTGAGACTACAAAGGCATGTTCTTCTAATGGTGATAGATTTTTTAAAGGCTATTTGAATGTTGGGATATTATTCATTGATGATATGAATACATTTGATCATGTTCACAAGGAAGAGACCCTGGAATCATATGCCATTCAAAAAAATTGAAGTTTGTAATCAAGTAATCAAAGTTGGAAAGAAACTAAACTATTCACCTGTTAATGTTGTTGGAATGACATTGTGGAAGGAGATAAAAATGTAATTCTTATATATCTATGGAAATCAATGATGTGGTACAATATGCTTCATCTTCTCAAGGTTCCCAAGTTAAATTCTAATAAAAAATAGATATCATGTTTTGACATAGAGAATTGGGAAAATGCAAAAGTTAAAAATACAAGCAAAACTTATCAAATAGAGAGATTGAGGGATAAAAGTCTAAGTTGTAAGTGTAATATTTCTCCTTCAACCACTGATTTTTGTAGAACCAAGAGTTGTGAACTGGTGCATTGTCATAAATGGTGAGAATGAGAAAGAAAACAGGTTGAATTCAACCTATATAATCAATGTGGCAAGGAAGCTTGGATGCTCAATTTTACTCCAGCCTAAAAACATTGTTAAAGTCAATCCTAAAATGATACTAATTAACTACAAGCATTATGCTTTGAAGCTATTGGAAATTTCAATGAAGCATGTGAAATGATAGATAGAATTAGGGATGAGGGATGCATCCCAATTTTATAGCCAATAATTATTCACTGACGTTCTTTATGAAAAAATTAAACATATGGGGCTTGTAGTTTGTTTACTACGATAAGAAAATGTACAGACTAAATAGATTTAATGTATAATTCATTTTAAGTGCCCCTTGAACACAAAAATGGAAGTCATGGAATGCTTCCACTCACATGTGTATATTTTGAGGAATGGAATGTTGAAATGTTGGAGTGTTCATGGTAGGTTGTATCCCACATGTGTATGTGGATTATACAAGGGATATATTTGAAGAGATCCCCCAGGGTTTACTATCCCAATTAGTCTGCTAGGAAGAGCTCCCACATTAAATGTATAGATCCTTTGCCAACGTGTCAACACTCTATGTTCGATGTAGAGTGTTCTAAGGATCCAACAAGAGGCCACAACATAGAGTTGGTCAAACGCATCCCAAAAGGTAGAAGTAATAATATATTTTTCTCACAAGCTTCCACTACAATTCCATAATAACAAGTTCCCATGATTCACCCTCATTTCTAAAATATTAAAAAGGCTCAAAGGAAGCTATGTTGGGAAATGATGATAAGGAGTTCCATGTTCCAAATTTTGATCCAAAAAATAATGGTTGGGGTCATTCCCATGTGATGAGTTGTAACACCATTCCATGATAGTGACACATAAAAGATTAGTCTTAGTAGAGGGACTCGTGCCATGGATAGTGAGATCATTTGAGTACTAGGATTTGTAAGTTGGAGGTTGTGAATGTTAAGGAATGAATGAATATTATATGGTGATTTGTCTATGACTTCTTTATTACATTATTTTTGTATGAATATTTTTTATTCTATATGAATTGGTTTTGTATGCTACATAGATATTTTGCATTACAAAAATGATATATATCGGATTTTATTGGTTTTTCAATATTAGTACATTTGAGAACACACACACGATAGCTACACATGCATGCCCTCGCAATTTTTTTCATATTTTGGGCAAAAATTTGCATCTTGGCTACAATTCGAACTAGCTTGAACAACAAGAAGGGAAATGAAACCACAATACTAAATATGTACTCTATCAACTATGACTCTATCTATACCTAAAAAGAGTCCTATCTATCCCATCTAATCAATCTTTGGTTGGTGGGATTTGTTCCCTAATTACCTAATTTCTTGCATGTTGTTCAAGGAACTATTTCCCTCCTTTGTCAATTCAAATCCTCAATATTAGCAAGATATTGAATCGTTTAGGGTCTTAATGAACTCCTTTAAGTGCTAGAAACTTTGAAGGTTGTGAAGGGACAATATCCCTTAAATTTTTCAACCATTAAAAAAAGTGGTTTATGCCAATGAATGAAGGAGATAAACTTGGCATGTGGGTAAAATCATTTCACCTTAGTTGCACTATTTTCTACTTGTGAACCATATTAACTTAAAGATTCAAATCAAACAAAACCATAAAAAAAACTTAATATCAATCAAATATCACATTCATATTTAGATTAAGTAATATCACATTTGATTATATAAGAATGATTCATAGTATCTACATTAGTCATCAAAAGTGATAATATTTTCTAGGAAGGTCTTGTCTTATGATTTAAAATGTATAAAATTTGGACATAATCTGGGCTATGCAAAGTGTCAAATTGAAGGCCCATCACTACCCCCCAATTGGAGTTTTTTCACACCCCTATCTAAAAAAAGACAATTTCCTAATATGATGATAAGGAGTTCCAAGTGCCAAATTTTGAGCCAAAAAATAATGGTTGGGGCCATTCCCATGTGATGAGTTGTAACACCTGTTAGCATTAGAAGTCACTCCTGGATTGCTTGCAGGAGCAGAGCCCAACGCCCATCGGTTTTATTTCACAATAGTTTTAATGGGTGATCAAATGGGTAGAGACTCGGGAAGGTATCGCTCTAACTTGGGAGCTGAGTTCGGTATGTAAGGAACAAAGGAGGTCTTGATCTAACTTCAGTCAGTGAGTTGATTTAAAGATGAGCAGGTTGAATACTTGGTGAGAGGAGTGAGGAAACTACCTCAGGCAACAGGCCTTTCAACAGTTTGTAGAAGAAAAACTCTGAATGAAAAACTCTGAATGCAAGACCCTCTTGGTTCAGGGCTTCAAGAAACTAAAAGGGGGACTTGACTGGATCCTCCAATTCCAAGTCATTCAGCGCTAAGAAAGTCACAGGGACCGATTAGAAACAATGCAATTGTTACAGTGATCTAACCTACATCATCCTATAACAGTTACAACTTGACTGGATCCTCCAATTTCGAGCTTCTCTAACACGGCGTAAACAAAGACGTGAAAGAAATTGACATTCGTAAGTCAAGAAGTCTCAAGAGTCCATGCATAACCAGAATAGTAGTGCTTCATTAAAGTTTTATAACTGGGATCCTTGCTCAACCATCGATGCTTTACAAAAATGCAAAGACTGAGTCTATATACTCAGAAAAATTCGCCTAACAGAGGCGTGATCAGTCGTCCAAAGCGTGGTGTCCCTTCAGTCAAACTAGGACGGATATTCTTCGTCAGATGCCCCCTTAAATATGCATGGCTCCTGCAGGGGAGTGGTTGAGCCATTAAGTGTTGAGTTAGTGTGTGTGGACCTCTCTAGATAGTGGAGGACTTGGCATGGATTCTTTGGAAAAAATCAGTACATAGGACCCTCTCGGGCAGATAGTTTTCCATACCCTCCATACCTTATACTTAATGAATGAGGAGAGGTTTCAACCACCCCCTCTCACCTTCATTTACTTCGAGCGCGAACCAAGATTGAGATCGAATTAGATGGCACCTAGAGATCGTGATGATCCCTTCTGTGACTAAACTCGATGCCTTTGGCCCCTCTTGCACAACTCTTTTTATTTCCAAAGTGACCACGGGCTGTGACCCTGCGTTTATTCTCAAAGGCGCCTTCGACATTTGTGAATAGGAAGGAGTTGATCCTTGCTTATCATAGTCGCAATGAGAGAAACGCTGAGATGGTTTAATTGGGTGCCACGCGTCCCTCTCAGATATGACGGTCCTGAACTCACTCGGAAATACTATGGGCCCAGGTCCTGGATGCTCTTTTCACTTCACACCTCGGGGATATGAAGGAGATGCTCCTTGTGCTTCGAAGGAGCCTAATCGCGCACCAGGTGTCCCCTTTGGATGAACGGCTGAGACTGCTCCGGGATACTGCGGGCTCGACTTTGTGCACTTTCGGTGCTTCGGGGTTCGGGGTTTCGATATATAACATGACATGGAACCCTCCCCCTTAGAACTCCCGAATGTCGAAATGACGACATGACTAGATATCGTGCCATGTGTCCTTTGGATGGATGGTTGTTATCATCTCCTGTATGTAATATGGGTGCTATCCATCATGCTAATCTCGGTGAAACTCCGCTAATCACGATTTCCCACCGATCGTCGATCTGTTCCTATGGATGAATCCGGACTGTCGAAAATATAATTTCACCCTCTTACTTGCTTGGAAGCCTGAAATGAGACTTTTCCATGCTACGCTTGGGCGCTTCTCGTGCAACTTGCAGACCTGAATACTCTTGTGCCTAGGACAAGAATTGTTACTAACATTAGGCTCCATGGGGGATAGAGTCGTCCCTGTGATTCTCTAAGGACTCGTTTTTTAGTTCCAGTGCCTTGTTGTTGGTCTATGGAGTCATTTATTTAAAACTTAAATATGGAAAGAAAAACAATATTTACAACCGCGAAAGAGCCATGTGCGGATCAAGAGAAAAATATTTTTAGGAAATGCCCATTCACAAGGCCATTGAAAGCTTCTTGATCCTTCAAATCCCGTAACCTGTAGGTATTATTCGAGAATACTTCAGAGACTTTGAAAGGCCCGATCCACAAGGCTTCAAATTTTCCGTGCTTGCCTTTATCTTTTTTAGGAGCATCCCATTTCAGTACCAGGTCTCCTATCTGAAACTCTTCCTTCTTGGCCTTCTTATAAAACACCTGCTTGATCCTTTGCTGATGGTCCTGAATTCTGCCCATTACCTGCTCCCTGGCCTGCTGGACTTCCACTAGCTGATGAATTCTTCTGATTATGTCATCAGGCTCCTCTCGATGATTCGGGAGGAATTTTTCTACAGGAATGGCTAAATAAGAAGGAAAAAAAACCTCTGTTCCATAGACTAATTGGAAAGGAGAGATGCCTATAGATCTCTTTGTGGTCACTCAATCGGCCCATAGAGAAAATTTCAATCTTGAGTGCCAGGCCTTCTTGTTGTCTTCCAACAATCTTTTGATGATGCTTATCAGGATTTTGTTGGAGGACTCTACTAAACCATTGCCTTGGGGATAGTATGGGGTGGAGTGAATAAGTTTGATCCCGAATTGCTCACAGAACTTGGCTAATGGATCAGCTCTGAAAGAGGTTGCATTATCAGTGACAATCTTACCTGGGTAGTCGAATCTTGTGATGAGGTCTTCCAGATATCCGATGATTACCTTGTGGGAAGCACTCCTAGTGGGGATACCTTCAATCCACTTA
>SNQJ01S0095249.1:0-21271 GCA_010110895.2 Picea sitchensis | reverse complement strand
TCTATCGAACACACCAAATGGATATCGTATGCAAAATTTACAACCTTAGGAAGTTGGCATACCAACTGGTCCCATTGGGGCCCACAAGCCTTTTAGTGTTCCGTCTCCTAGGGTTAGGTTTCTAGATGTTTAGGGTTTTCTCATTGCTTCTTTATAATAAAAATTCATTTCAACAATATTGTAATGTTCTTTGGAAAATTCACGTAGATGTCACATATATTCTCAGAGATAAGCTACCACCATTCAAGCAAGTTGATTTCATTCTGCATTTTTACAGTTCAACACATTTCATTTCTTAATAGAATTCAAGTTACATTGTATCTTTGTGTTCTTTTTATAACTCTATATTTAATTTTGTTCCATTTATAAATACGTATCACACCCATAAGAATTAACTTGAGGTTTGAGTTTTGAGGAAGAATATATTTCAAAACAATCAAAAGAAATTCATTCATGCCTTACACATGAATTTCATCCACAATTACATGTAGTACAACTTTTAATTCCCTATCCATGGGAATTATTGTGACCAAATGTGATAATATTGGTAACCATCTAGAGACCTTCTCTCAATCAGTTCAATTAAGTGAACTCTACTATATTAAATCATCAATCCAGATTCATAAACTAATGAAGTGCATGAAAAATGTATGTAGCTATTAGCTTCTAATCTATCTCTAAATCATTACTATGAAAAATAGAAATTGTTCATTGTTCAGTTACAAAAATAGAGTTTCTTCTTAGGTACATAAAAAAGAGTAGATGCAATATTAAAGAAACATATTTAATGAAAAACCATAGAAATGATTCTAAAAACTTGAAATTATTAACCTATTGGTTTATTAGTCGCAATACAATTACAAGATTTCAATCATATTGTTTAATGAAGGTTTATGTAATTGAAGTAAAATAATATTTATTTCGTCAACAATTTATTTGCATTAGTATGTCTTTGTGTTATAGATAGAAATCATAAACACACAATGCTCTTGCATCTTGGACTAATCAACATTATAGGTATGTTCAACAAATCCTTATTTGTGGCCCAACATAAAGATAAATCCAAGCATCAAAAGGAGAAATATCCTCACAAAACAAGCAAAACAAGGGTCCCAAACCCTTTTCTCTAGCTTATACTCCCAGTGGTGATAAAGAACAAAAATAAAAACATAATAAGATTGACGTGAATTCAATTTTTGTGGGTGATATGGTCATCTAGTGTCTAAATATTTTAAAATGATGAAGGCATTCAAAGAGACAGTGAAGAATCACAACATCAAAATTTGTTCTTCTTCATGTAAATATTCCCCCATTATGAAGAAATGGTATCCATTGCATCAAGTTCCCTAATCATATGGGGAAATTTATGCTAAATTTGTCTCATAGTGAGCCACTTTCCTTGGTGAAGAAGTTTCCCAACTTTGACAAATAAACAGAGTTGTATGTTCTATTGGAGGGTTCCTATCATATATATTTCTCAAGGTAGTTAGGGTTGAGTTCCATATGGGCCAAGTGCTCAACTACCTCTGAGGTGTCTAGTAGAAGTGGAAAATATGGGAAAAGGAGCTCCACATTAAAGACTAGATGTAGGCCAAGGAATGGGGGAATACTTAATTCAAAAGAATTCTCACCTACAACATTGGTGATGGTAAGGCCCATATAAAAGTGGGTGAAGCTTGCGAGGGGGTTCTACAAGGTGCTCTTTTCTCAAATGTAACTAGACCTTATCACCAACCTAACACTATTCTGGAACCCAACATTGGTCATGTTGTTGCCTGTACTTGGCATTGGCTTTCTGCACAATGTCATGGACTTATTGGAAAATGTGTTGAATCCTTTCAACAAATATTTCTTCCTTATAAGACTCGGTTGACTGTGGGAAGATTATTACTATGTGAATGCAATGGGAAGAGATATGTTAATTGGGGTGAATGGTTGGAACCCCAAGAACACTTAAAAAGGGTTGTGTCTAGTAGAGATATGAAAGAAGTAGAGTTATGAAGGGATTGATTGTAGCTATATTAAACATAAGGAATACTCTCATCCCATGTGAAAGGATTTTTTGAGTTGTATAGTCTCAGAATATGCACAATCATTATGTTTACTACCTCTGTATGTCCATCGATATAGGGATGGAAGGCCATTGGTTTGGTGATCTTGATGTCCATCAATGACTATATACTAGACTGGAATGAACTCAATAACCTACTATCATGATATAAAATAACAATCTGTGGTCTCTCGAAATGAACCAAAACATGATCGAAGAAGAGCTTAGCAGTGGCCTTGGGTATGATACTCTTCTTGTAGGGTGTCAAAATTGTCATCTTAGAGAATCGATCAATGACCATGAATACATAGTCAGTATGATTCTTGGTTGAAGGTACATTGGACATGTAATCCATGGAGATGGACTCCCAATACCTATCAAGAGTAGGCAGAGGGGTGTATAGCTCCTATTTATTAATGGAGAGTTTGACAATGGTATAGGTGGTGCATGATATGATACTCTTGTTGACATCTTGTCAAATCTTTGTCCAATAATTTGTGGTACTGCTACTTTTTTTTCCATGCCAAAGTGTCCTACCACCCCACTTTAATGAGCTTCCCAAATCAACTTTTCATGCTCGCTTGAAGGAGCACAAAGATGGACCAAATGGCATAGTAGTCCATCCTCGAGATGAATTTCTGCAACCGAGTTGCTTACACCTATTGTTTGATAGGTGGTAGTGAAATCAGGATGACTATCATATAACTAGTACAACCTTGAGGTATCATGCTCACAAGAGTTGAGCACCATGGTTATTGATGCAACTAGAGGTCGAATGAGGCAGTCATCAATTCAATTGGTGCTACCCTTATCGTACTTGATGTTCAAATAGAATTGTTGCAGGTATGTGGACCACTTATGGTGGTAGTCATTTTGTAATGTCCCTTTTTCCATCATGAATTGCATAGGCTTGTGATAAGTTTGGATGAAAGTTTCCTTTCCCAGAATGTAACACTTCCACTGTAAGCATGCCTACACAATGGAGTACATATACTTACCATAGGTGAGATACCTACGAACAACATCAGATATTGTTTCACTATGATAAGCAATTGGATGACCCTGCTAAGTGAGGATGACACCCTTAACATAATCTAAGGCATATATATCGATATTGAATGATTATTATAGATTTGTAAATGTGAGGAAAGGTTTGGAACATAGGCAATGTGTTATCACTGAAATTTCATCTGCAAATGGTTACAGGAATCCAGCATCTTCAAACAGCTATGAGTCCACCCATGGACCAAAATTACCAAAAAACTATTTCCAAAAAGTCCAAAACTATACAACCAGTTATAAAATCAAGGTGCGTTATGACTACACAGGGTGCGCGCACACATGCACCATCCAGAAACGCAAGAAAATCACACATGCACACGATGCATGATTGTGGTCGCTAAAAGCCATGCACACCTGAGAACGGTGCATTTATGAGATTGGTCGACCTCCCACCCACTTCTGGTTCAACTTTCAAGTTGATTTGACATCCAAATATCAACTGGATCCAACTGGGTGGCTAGTCAAAGACCTAAAGGTGCCCTAAAGAACCCCTTTTCACACTAAAAGTTGGTTGCACAATACCTCAAAGTGGTGCTATAAAACAAGGCCATGGGTGCACTACTTTTTCAAGGAATTCATTTGCAAGGTTATGCTCCTGCTATTCTCTTGGGGAATCCTCTTTCTCATCAAGAGCATACTAGCATCATTACTTTTGGCCAATCCACCTCACCTTTTGAGTGGATTAGATTGGGATTCTTTCACCATTTCTTTCAAGTTTCAAAGTTGTAAGAAGAGCTCAATTGTGGGGGTCCAAGAGCCCTCCCTTGGAGGAAGAAGGGACCCAAAGTCCTCTTTCTTCTTGGTGTTTTATTTTCACTAATATAATCATTTCCATTGGTGACATGAGTCTTGTTTGTTCCTTGTTCTTATGTCCTTATGCTCAATAGTTTAGTTATTAATTCATTTTCTAGTTTAATTCTTAGCTTAGTATTTTATGTTTATTTTTCTAACCCTTTCCTTCACTCATGTCTTGCTTAGCTAACCCAACTAAGCTTGTAAGCACCTCCGTTTTGCCCATTTAGGTGACAAAAGAGGTGCAACATATTGACGACTCCACCGAGGAAAGGTATCAATTTCCTACCCCATTTGGGTTTTTCTAGCTCTTCTTTTGGTTTATTTAACCTACAGGTGCCATAACCGGACCAAGACAACCTGTAAAACATCCAATTCAAAACTGAGTTGAGAGAATTCCATCCGAAATTTTCTTCACAGCCGTGTGACAGTTGTGCGCGTGTTTATTGGCCCACAGTCGTGGATCGTGCACACACACGCCAAAATTACTGTGTTATTCAACACATTCCGTGCACCTGTGCCCAAAAGCCTCTTTCATTTTGCACATTGGCACCCATTGCACCTCTGTCTACTCTGAGACCCGTGCACCTGTGCAAAAAAATACACATTGTAAGCCTTTTTGTGATTTGTGGAAGGCCCCTAGCCCTCTTAAAAATGATCTCATGCATGTTGTAATCTACACCACACTTAGTTCCCTCTTCATATAAAGGGATTAGTCAAAAACACATAGGCACTTAGGAGGTTTAAAAATCATTATTTCCTCTTTTGCTTTCATTTTTCCACATGGATGGCTTTCTTTGACTAAAGAGTATAAGTTGGAATCATTTGTAATCACATAAAACTTGCATTGGGACTAGAAATTGGATAAAAATCATTTAGTATGCTCTTCTCTCACACTTCAAAGCGACCTTGAGAATCAGAAAAAGGTTGTAGGACAATTTCATCTCCCTTAAAAAGACTAAACCTTTAAGAGAGGACAACAACCCCCTCAGGACTCCTCTTAGTTTATTTTTCAAACATAGCTCAAGATTGTAATGGGCCCATACATGCCCGTATGCTACAAAGATAGGATAGTGTTGAAATTTACTTTCTTAGATTAAAACACTAGGGAAGTTTAAAGGTTTTTTGTAATGGGCCCATACATGCCCACATGATCACAATCTAGGATAGTTTCAAAGCTTTCTTAGAATAGATCACAATAGGGAGTTAAAGGAATAGTAAAGGACCCACATGTCCACATGCTAGTTTCCTAGGGACTTTTGAATTATGCAAGGTTGTACTAAAGACATTTAGTTAATTAGGTAATCAACACTTGTAAGGACCAAGCGAAGTCCACATCCAGCAAGGTGACACCTAATTTATTAAAAATTGGCACACTTTCACTCATTTCACACACAAAATTCACCCTTCACTCACATAGTTTCCATCTAAAAACGTGGAGGTTAATGTAAGTTACCTCCAAAGGGATTCCGAAACACCCCACCCTTTTCTTGACGAAACTATCCACTCCCATTTAATTTCAATGAGATTGGCTCACACCCCCAATCTCTCAAACAAACACATCTAATTTTTTTTCTAAAAAACTCACTAAGTTTTCCTCCACAGGAGGTGCCAAAATAAATCTTTTAGTCTAGGTAGGATTTCAGGGATAGGCATCCAAATAACTCCCCATTATCTGGTTCTCACATTTCCAAAACAATAGAAGTTGTCAAATAGGGAGCTTTAAATCCTCCAAGTCAAGTGTTCCTAACACCATAAGGCAGGGAGATACCTATGAAGGGTTGACGGCTGAGGTCTAGTTGTTCTGTGCATCCCCCCTTGAGGCACCCACCTCTTGCACAGGAGCCAACCCGTGATCCATTTCTTAAGATGAAAATCTAAATGTTGCACTTTGACCGAGGTACCTAGTGACCAAATTTTGGGACATCTACCTAGGTGGTAATTGTGGGCTACAATTTCACCTTGATCAAATTTTTTGTGTCTATTGGGAAATATCGCCAGCTCTTTCAGGATATGCCCCCTCTACCCCTCATTATAATTGATTACTTCATCCTTCACTAGTGTCTCTTCTGGTGGCTTCAAACCCCATTGTTGAGTACTATTGGAAGGTCTAGTGCTATTTTGAGAGGAAGGAAATTACATCTTTTAGGACACAAGCATTTATTTTCTTTAATCCCCCACCCAGACAAAACCCACTTATCCACATATATGATTCTTTGTCAAAACACTTTATGTATGATGCAGTTCTGATTACATTTGATTTAGATATATATCGTGTAAAGTTCAAAAATTGCAGAAAATGCTCTTGTTTATTTATTTCTCTCACCACCATCCACACACATCCACTCAGTTAGTCAGACATCATAGGGGACCCACAAAACCCCCATCATTCCAGATGCTTGTTGAACCTCCCTCCTATTTTAGGGGGAGTTCCTAGTCTTTCCAACTCATCAACTCCACCTTCTCACGCTCCTGTGAGTGCCACTATCTTAGGATCAACTTTGCTTGGTTCCACCTTACTTGGGTCCAATTCCCAAGTTCCACCATCCACTCTCTCTCCTTTACACGAAAGCGGGGGGCCAACTTCCTCTCAAGGGGGAAGTAGAAACCCACCTAGTCCCCCCAAAGGCTCAGGTTCACAATACACTCACACCATGGTTGGAATTAATCCTCCGCCACCACTCCAGATTCCATATTTGGCCTCTCTCAACATATCAAATCTAAGTAAACTCACAAATGATCCTATATTGCATGATCCCATTTGGCCTGCAATGCTTATTAAACTACCTTCAGATATCCCCAAGTTTGAAGGAAAGGCAGGTGATGACCCTGCCAACCATGTCATGACTTTCCACTTATGGTGCTCTTCCAACAACATTATGGATGATTCCATCCAACTACAATTATTTCAACACACACTCACTGGCCCATCAACCAAATGGTATGTAGACGAAAAATCAAGGTCCCATGCGACTTTCGAGTCCTTGGCCAACGCATTTTTGACCTTCTTCTAATTACCAATCCGCCATGACAATGGTCTTGAACTACTCTCTAATTTTAAACAAACCTTATGCACACACATCGCTGATCACATTCACGAGTGGCGTTGACGATGTAGTTTGTTCAAAGAAAAAACCACCAAACAACAATGTCTTGATTGGTTTCTTAGATCACTTGTCTCTCTCCTCAGTAAAGATGTGTCTTCCACCTTCCCTCAATCAAAAGAAGAAGACATCATTAAGGCTCAACAATACGACCTCATCTATTCTCAATCAGGGTACTTGTACACAGTACTTCCTGATCTCCCAAAACTAGTGCCATTTGGCCAAGATAAACCTGGGATGTCTCACTCAACAGACGGATTGATTGGTAACACCACACACCACAATCCACAACCCCAACAACCACCAATGTATGGTACACCTCAATATCCGATGGCATATGGAGGAACCTCTTATTATCCTCCACCCCCTTATCAACAACCATACCCAGTTTCCCTTCCTCCACCCATCAGTGGGCCACCACCAGCACCCACAATACACCCACCTATCCAAACAAGTTCTGGTACTCCCTCTACTTTAGCCTATACTCTCAGTACTAGAAAAATCACCATGCCTTCCTATGTACCTTACGAATAATTACCACAAAATAATCTATACTTTCCATTTCCTGGCCCTCCCCAACCCATGGCTCCACCACAAGGACACCCTCACGATGGGGTTAATTTTTTTCAACCCTCTCCCATTCAGCAATATCAAAATTTGAAATAGATGAATACGAAAAATCCGACCCATCAGTCGAATAATGCCAAAAATAAAGGAAAAAATAGGAACAATAACAACCCAAGTCAAGGAAGAAATCACCCCCAACAAAACCAACCTACTGGGGGCAACTAGAATCAAGGGACTTAGAACCCCTAGGGGGGCAATAGCAACAGACGTCAAGGGAAAAATAACAATAATCTTCGAACCAACTTCCCTTGTTCCCTTTGCGGTGATTTTGGTCATTATACTCATCATTGCCCCCAAATCACTGATTTTAAACGGATTAAAGACTTAGTGAATGGACCACATACTCCAGAACCGCCTGCCCCTCAGCAGGCCCCACAATAATACGTGCAACAACCACCCCCAGTCGTGTTGCAAAACCCCATTCCACACCAAGGAGTTATAAACACCTAACATGACATGTAGCCTACCCCACCATAGTTGGGACAATATCTCAATCCAAACAATCTCGTAGATCATACTATCCTCCTCACTAGTGAGGAAGAAATCCTTCTACAAACACGTAGTTGTCAATATTGTGCACCCACTGAATCTCCTCCCATTTCCTTAAAAACAATCCCGACACCAATGGGACCCCCTTTGATGATCCCTCTCCCTAACATAGAAACACCTCTTCGCATCCCTCGCATCCCATTATGTTGGAATGTCCACAACCCGCAGGCGAGGGCAACTCATAATTATAGTTTGGTCCATGACTTAGCACAATCCCCGACTGCCATGTCAGTCTTAGAGGTACTTCAAACATGTCCTGCTCAGCGAAAGGCATTACTTTCCTCCTTGGGGGAAGTCGACCCCGCGGATACCCAACTCGTCACATTTGATCTCGACAGTAGAGAACCTCGTCTCCCCGCTCTCATCGTTTTTCAAATCCCAGTGAAAATTCGGAACATTACAGTTCATTGGTGCATCATTGATGAAGGTGCATCCACATGCATCATGTCCAAGTCAGTATGGAAAAAAATTGTCTCCCTCAAACTCATACCATCTTCCATTACCTTAAGAGCTTATGATGGACGACCATCTTCTCCTGAAAGGCTCTTCCAAAATGTCCCTGTAGAACTTGGGGGCAAGACCATTCTCATTGACATTGAAGTTATCGATGCCCCACTCGATTACAATATCTTGTTCGGTCATAGCTACATGTACGCTATGAAGGCAGTTGCCTCTTTCGTCTTTCAAACCATGACGTTCCCTCATAACAGGAAGATCATTACCATTGATCAGGTTTCACATTATGAGCCTAACCCTTCCACCAACATCGATAACATCCTCCCTTTCATCCATACTAATCATGAGATGTACCCACTCATTGAAATGGGCCCCAGAATTTTCAAAGACCCATCCTTGTTTGGAACTTACCATGGTGCACCATCGCTCCTTCATCCTTCCAATCAGGTATGTGTCATCTCATCCAAAGGAACTGACATTGAGGGTACCCTTCCTCCCAGTGAGGTTTCTCTTATATCTGACATCCCACTAGTCGTAGAGCCTCTCCCTCATGAACCTCTTGCAAACTTTTCAACTCCACTAGTTCACGATTTCACTACACCCCAAGGATATATCCTAGTTTGGGAGACAGTTCCCCAAGCCATTACTCAAACCCCCTTTTTTATCCCCCACCAGGTGTACAAGTGTTCCAAGTAGCCGCAACACTTACCCTCCCTAATATGGTGCTGGAAATCCCAGTTTGGTATTTACATCCACCAGAGATGGTTCCTCAACCATCCCTTCCCCCCCAAATAGAAGGAATCCCAATGTAGATTCCCATACTCACTCCTAATATTCCCCCTACACCCCCACTCACTAACCTCCCTACCCCAGCTAGGGGCAGGCAAAAGAAGAAGGAGTCCACAACTCCACTTCCCCCACGCATCCAACTTCCTTGCGCACTATGTGAGAAATATGGACACCCAACCAACAAATGCTCATCTCTACCCAAGTTACGTAGCCTAATTCAACTCAATCAAAAACCATCACCATTTGTCACTTTATCAAGTGTTGCCACTACCTCCCCTAATATAAGTAGCAAAGGAATGCGAACCAAATTCGCTTGTTCCATATGTTCAGAATATGGCCATTGTACACACCATTGCCCAGTGCTACCTCACTTCTGACAGACATTAGTAGCAGTACGCCAAAGCTTCCAGCACGAACCCAATCCAGCTACATCATCCCTACCAAACATCATTGACATCCATTATGTCACAACTTCAGTCAACGAACATATGAGATTCCCTTTCTCTCTATGTGAATCCTTAGATCATTTCACATATCAATGTCCTATGATCATTGAATACAGGAAATGCCACATGACCCTGATTGAAACTCCTACACCCCTTATAGAATCGATGATTTACCTTAACCCATCACTAGAGATTTTTCATATTATTTCTCGTGAACCAGAAGCACTCCCTATTCCTCCATGGTTCTTGGATGACTTATACGAGGATTTACCCCAAATACCCCCAATTCTCCCATTCATTTACCCATGGAAATTTTACATTCAACTACCACTTATAATCCTCAGTATCTCGATATTTGGTTCATGTCAAGTGAACCATCACAATCTCATTGCATCATTCCCCCTACTTCTTCATCACCAAAGGACAACCACATGGTAACAGTCATCGATATAACTCTTTTAGATCCCTTGTATTCCCGCCAATTCCACTGTGACAAGGACATACTCGAGGAAATAACCACCCCCGACTACCCATGGGATGCGCTACACCATAGAGCGCTCTTCTTTTCACAGGAAGCCTTCAAGCCTCCTAACCAACACCCCATATACGCAGTCAAAACCAAGGATTTTATCCCATTAGGGAATATCAACTGGTTCAACAACCCCATCCCTACATATGACGCTTCTTAAGAAGGCAATATGACCAACATTTCCCCTACCATCAAAATCGATATTTCCATAAAAAACGAAGTCGTCAAGGAAATTACCATTGGCACCGCATGCACCCTTGAAGAAATAATCGCCTACAAAACCCTCTTCCAAGAATACCGAGATATTTTTGCCTGGACATACACAGAGATGCCTAGCCTTGATCCCTCTATTTTGGAATATCACATAGACACCTGGCCCGATATCACACCGGTTCGCCAAAAACAATGACCTCTACATCCATCCAAAGTAGCGGCCATTAAATTCGAGATTAACAAATTACGAGTGACGGGGTTCATCTACCCCATCGCCTATACCTCATGGGTTTCCAACCCTGTACCCATTAACAAAAAATAGGGCACTACCTGTGTATGCATAGACTTTCGCGATCTCAATCATGCCTGTCCCAAAGACAACTTTCCAATGCCTTTCATCGATCAAATTATCGATAACTGCACAGGCCAACAGGCTCTATCCTTCATGGATGGTTTCTTTGGCTATAACCAAATCCAAATTCATCCAGCCGATCAATACAAAAATGCATTCACCACCCCTTGGGGTAATTTTTCATATGGGGTCATGCCTTTTGGCCTAAAAAATGCTGGTGCAAATTTCTAATGGGCTATGACATACATTTTTCACGATCTGGCTCATATCCTCCTCGCATACTTGGACAATCTCACTGCTCGATCCAAAAAATGCACCCAACATCTTGATGATTTACGGATCATCTTTCAATGGTGTCTTCATTACAACATTTGCTTGAACCCTCTCAAGTGCGTGTTCTATGTCACTGTTAGGCACCTCCTCAGATTCATCATTTCCCAAAGCGATATTACTGTGGATCCCCTCAAAGTCCAGGCCGTCATAGAAATTCCACCCCCTCAGAATTTATGCCAACTCCAAAGCCTACAAGGAAAAAATAATTTTTTACGACAATTTTTCCTAGACTATGCCACTCAAGCACACAGTTTCCTTTGCTTATGATGCCATGACATCCCATTCCACTGGGATGAACATGCCCAAAAATATTTCAACGATCTTAAAATGGCAATCTCCAATGCCCCTTTAATTAGTTCACCCGACTATAATCGTGACTATATCCTCTACATATCAGCGTCAGTCGTCTCAGTAGCAGAAGTTCTCATTAAAATTGGTGATGATGATCGTGAGCATGTCAATTACCACATTAGTAAAAACCTCTCAGGGCCACCCTTGAAGTATAATCATGAAGAGAAACTAGCCCTTGCGATCGTCCTCCCAGTCTAGAAACTGCGCCATTACATTCTGCTTCGCACAACGAAAGTCATAGTAGATTCCAACCCCATTCAATACTTGCTCAGTCATTGGCAAATTAACTATAAATTTTCTCAATGGATTGTTATCCTTCAAGAGTACGATCTTGAATTTTCAACACCCAAGAGCAAGAAAGATCTCGTCCTCGCCGAACTTGTCACAACCTTCCCCTCCGATACTACCAGTTCCCCCATCAATACCGACTTCCCTGATGAACATCTCTTTTACATCACTTCGGATGATGCTTGGTACGACAACCTCCTCGTCTACCTTCGAACTCAAAATTTCGGTAACCACCTCTCATGAGATGATCATCGTCGCATCCACCACTAGGCCCCCCACTATCTCTTCATCGGAGATATCTTATATTGGTAAGGGATCAACACCATACTCCATTGATTCTTGACTATTGACGAGGCCGATAGAGTCTTGAACGACTACCATAGAGACACATCATCCGAGCAGGTTACTTTTGGCCTACATTGTTTCACGATTGCATTCATGCTGTGAAGCGATGCAATAAATGTCAGCTTTACACCAACAAAGTGCGAGCACCACCTTCTCTTCTCCACCCAGTCAATACTGCAGGCCCCTTTTGTAAATGGGGCATCGACTTCATGACTTGTAACCCCCCATCTAGTAATGGACACAAATACATCGTTTTCATAGTCAATTACTTCACAAAGTGGGTCGAAGATATGCCTACCTTCAACAACACTGCTAACACCACTACGCATTTTTTCTTTAATCACATCATATCTGGATTTGGAGTACCACTCCACCTAGTCTCTAATCAAGGGAAACATTTCGAGAATGAGATTTTTGTCGAACTCTCATTCTGGTTAGGATTCTCCCATGATTTCACCTCACCATATTACCCTCAGTTGAATGGATAGTTCGAAGAAGTTAACAAGGTCCTCAAGACCATGTTATAGTTCACGGTTAATAGAAATAAGACCAATTGGCATCATATGTTATTTTTTGCGCTATGGGCTTACCATACGGCCATGAAAATGGCCACTGGTTTCACACCAATTCATCTAGTCCATGGGTTCGAGGCCACTCTTCCTATCAAGTGAGAAATTCCAAATTTGTGAAATGAAATTGAGCTATTACCCGACACTGCTCCAATGGAGAAACATTTGCTGAACTTAGAGTTCCTGGATGAAGATTGTTGATCTTCATTACAGACCAATGAGGCCTCCAAAAAACGGACAAAGACCACCTTTGATCGCCATGGGAACCTTCACTCATTTCATGAAGGCGACCTCGTCCTTGCTTACGATATCACTCACAATACCCTTGGTCATGGAAAATTCAAGTCACTGTGGCATGTCCCATACATTATCCAATATTGCCTCACCAAAGGTGAATACATCCTGACTTCCCCCGAGGGCCTCTCTCTCAAAGAACCCGTCAACGGGTTATACTTAAAGAAATTTTATGCCTAAGCATAGCCATTCTACATTAGGTTATTTCTTTTATAGTGTTTTTAATCTTTTTTCCATCCCCCATGTCTAAAATATCATTTATTTTATTGACAGATGCTTCCTCCACCAGCCTACCACATCGGTTACACCGATGACGCCAGTCGTTGGACACAAAATATTGCTTCGGCAACTTGGGCCCTCTATTCCCCCTCACATGAATTTCTCCACTCTAGCAGCATATGTTTGGGTTCAACAACCAACAACCAAGCCAAGTACACTGTCGTCATTGTCCTCCCTACTGATGCCAACCATCATCATATTCGTCACCTTAGTGTCTTAGTGGACTCCCAACTAGTCGTCCTCCATCTCAACAATGTGTACCGTGTCTGCGATCCTTGCCTTTTTCGCAAATACCTGCAAGTTAGACTATTATCTTGACATTTTGATTTCATTACATTCACACATATTCCTAGACAATCTAATCAAATCACAGATATCCTAGCTAACATTGTACTAGATTGGCATATATCACATCAAGATACCTTTACACATACATAAACCATCAAGAGCCTGTCACAACATATATAGATTAGACCTCATAAATAAACATTAAAAGACAAAAATTCTCACACACATGTGAACATCACAAAGACCCCAAAATGTATATCCATATATATATAAATCTGTCAACATTTCCATCAAAATGTTTACATATAAACATAGTACATCTTATACAAAATCCGTAGGCCAGAGAACCACCTCAGTACAAAACTAGTGTCACTACACCAAACGGGCTCACTAGCCTATTTAAATATGAAAAAATATACAAAGAGACACTCATGGTGTCTCTAGAACATCACCTCCTAGCCCTCCCTCAGGTGGTGGTGCCCCACCCGCTACCGGTCCCTCCGGCCTAGAGGTAACCGCCCAGTCATCGCAACACCTGCTACTGCTGCACGTCAAACCATGGTCCGCCACATCAGCGAAACTCCCACACACTGCTCTAGGATGCCCTTGTCCTGGATTCATGACCACATGCCCTCAGGAACTCCCTGTAGCATCGTCTCCAAGCAATGACGAATATCCTCAAAATCTCCCTCGACCTCGGCCAGAGGAGCATGTGATGGCCCGACACTAGGGTCATCAGAAAGGAATCTCCTAGCCGCTCTCTCATCACCAGCTGGTCTCACCTCAATGTCCTCGCACTGACATCTCTATCCTACCCACGGCTCTCCCCACAGAGGCCTCACTGGCCCCTGACGAGCTGGCACTCTAACCAACTCAACCTCATGCCTACGAGGTACCACAGCTGCACATACAAACAACCAAAATATAGTATCAACATCTATACAAAATACACATGTCATACTATCTAGAAATCAAAATATCCAAAAAATCACAACATACCTTGGTGGTCGAACACCTTTCTTGGAGGTAACACCATATTCGGATCACCCCGGAAGTCCACCCCATAGTACGGATACTGTAGTATGATCTGCGACATCTGCTGCTACACCTATGCAACCTTGGTTGTGAAAAAATGGCCACCCTCACCACCATCGTGGCGAATCAAAATCCCCAACCACCACATCAGTCGTGGCTCTCATGCACCAGGTGTGCCCAATAATACTCTAGGGTGCAACATTGACACCCTCTCCAAAAATCAGGCCACCAAGATGGACCTAAAGGAAAAATCCCCTGAGTCCACAACCTGACACCTGTCAAGCTATCCTACCATCTTGGCATGCAAAATCAAGCCCTAGGAAAAAATTTCTCCTGCCATCTCCCTCCCCATAATCCTCAGCTGACCACCATTGATCCGCTGAGTCATGAGGGACCCATATACCCTCACAATCATCACTACTACACAACAATGAACTAAAGCATCCATAGCCCCGATACTCACTATAGAGCCTAACATAAAGTCATCTCTCGAACAATACCTCCTACCCAAGGTAGAAAACTGCCCACTCCCAGGTAATACAGGCTCCACCGGTAGGGGCGTTCCCCGAAAAGGGAGTCCAGTCAGAAAATACACATCCTCCACCGCAGTGAAGGTCAGTTGCTCACCCTGCCCCATAAAACAATGTAGATCCAAACTCCACATCTGGATCAAGAACTATAGGAGGTACTCCTAGGCCCATATCAAGGGACACTCAAAGAACTTTAGTAGCCCACAAGCTTCCAAAGTGGCACGCACCGTCAGCTCCTTAATAGCCACAACTTTTCTAAGCTGTGACCAGTCCCTCTCTCTCCAGTGAACTGACATCATCCCAATGATCACCTGAAACCACAAAATCCAGTTCTCTATTAGCCATATTGAACATAAACACATTAAAATATCCAAAAAATATGAGTTTTGCACCCACTAGCCTTTCCCCCAAGGCGTGGTTGTTTAAACCCATAGGTGCGCACATATGCGCGCCTGTTCACCCCATAAGCGCGCACACATGCGCACCTGTTCACCCCACAGGCACGCACACATGCATGCTTGTTCATACCATAGGCATGCACACATGTACACCTGTTCATCCCACAGGCGTGCATGCCTGCGCACTTGTCGGCCATATAGTGGCGCCTTCATGCGCCCCTGTCACGTACACAGGCGCGCATGTCCACTACACAACTGTGCACCTATGCACGACTATTTAGCTAACATGCACGCATATCATGCATGCCTACTTCCCTCCTTAGGGAACACCCGTGCATAGATATCCAGATAACATGCGCACACCAATGTGCGCATATCTCCAAATCGCCCACGCACTGGGGGCCCACACCCACAAAACTCCCTCTACGACCCTCCGTACAAGCCCTGCTCACAAAAAGAAAACCTAATTCTATGCAGGATGATAAGACCACTAACCTAAAGCTCGTTGGTCCTAAATCAACTACCTCGTTCTCCTAGAATCTCCAAATATTCTCTAAATATCTCTTTCCCAACCACTCTGACAGCAGGTACAAATGAGGTGGCAATGTGGGCCCTACAACTATATATAGCCCTTTTCTCCAAACTTCCAAACCCCATTTTAGGAGCTATGGGTGTCCATTTTTCGATCCGTCTTCAACCATGGGATCAACATCCCATCCTCTACATCAAGACAATACTTGGGCCATTTTTTATCCTTAGCCCCTAGGGCACCATTTTTCCATACCCCATCTAGGTACACATGCTTGTGTTCAAAATTATCAAATAAATGATTGTATGTTTGATTCTCTTCAGATATTGTTCACATCGGGTATTTGGTTTCCATGTGTGCAGGTACATGGTCATCATCCGCTAGTGCAACCCCTTTAGGTATATAATCAACACTAGCATGTAATCATTCTCTCTGAATCTCAGTTGCATCTCCAGTCACACCCCCAAAAATTTTCCTTTAGGGTCTCTATATCTAGCTCTGTAGTACTATCACCTCCACTGCATTTTGGCACTGTCACCCGGTATCACTGTCCTCCCACATGATTTTTCCCATTCATAGCCCCCCTTGGTACTTTGACACTCATGTTGTTTTCACCCCCTAGGGATGGGAGTCTTGATAGTCTTATGCATTTCCGAGAATTAACCACATACTCATTCTCCTCATTTTGCTATCTTTCCCAATGGACTCCTAGTTTATCTCTTCAAGGTCCTATTTTGACTGCACCTCTACAGTATCATTAACCCTCCATTTCATCCACAATCAGTTCGCCCATCCACAAATTTCCCTCCATTCTATCTACTTCATACAAAAACCCACCCATGGGGCCCCCAACCTCCACCAGTTCACCATGCAAATTGTGACCTAACCAGCCCAACCATACTGCATTGGGGCACCCGTTTCTGTATTTGTACACTCATCCCAAATGATTATTTATTCATTTGGTAATTGTAAAAATCCTTTGTTTCTAGCATTTACATATCTTTTTGTCGTCACCTTTGGTGACCTTCTTCCCTTTTTGGCAAACGCAGCCCATGTCACCCTTGTTTGGGGCACTCCTTATCATCTACTCCTATTGACATCATCCATAAACTCCGAGTATTCCACAGGCCACCTACCTCTTCTCTCTGAATTTTTTTTCTTTGTCCCACCTCTAGCACAAATTATCCCACATCATGTTGTCCCGCTGACACTCGATCTAGTTGAACAGTTGCGGCCACTTATACTTTGCATATATCCACAACCAAGGGCAGTCTTGAGTCTCCACACATATTAACTTTGTCCATGTACCTCCTTAGTGCCTAACCTCACCTAGTAGATTTCACAAAGCCCTTTGCTTCTTGGAGTTGCATCTCCCTTTCTGTTGACATCAACATACTTTCCAGAAGGGTGACAGTATCTTGACTCTCATTAGCTTTCCAATGAGAGGTCTCAGATGACACAGGGAGAACCATAATTGCTCCCTTTTATCGTTGACCCCCATAACATTAGACTTCAACACTTTCTCATATTATAGTGGGTCTTACTTTGCGACTATTGCAGTTGTTTCTTATATTCGCCAAAGACCTCTGAACTTGGCTGGGATATCAATGCCCACAACATCCTTGATACTTCTTACAAGCATCCTTGCCTACTGTTTAGAGTATTTTCCTCATTAGAATTTTCCTATTCCTTTATCAAAATCGCCCCCAAGGGCGCTGCAGTGATCTACATCAACACACGGTTTCAGTTACTATACAACACACTTTTTGAGTTACATGACATGAGCATGGGGCATGCCCACCTCGTTTGTACACAATTTATGTTACACACCTTGCAAAAAATTGGGTCTTACAGGTTCCCTTCTCCCTCCAACGGGTCACTCTTGATACTCCCACTATCGCTCTTTCTTACAATGGTACTCTCAGTAGAAGAAATATTGATGAATTTTGGCTATACGTATGCTCCTAACCTCATCCATTAGGGGGAATCTGTTATCACTGAAATTTCATCCACAAATGCTTACAGGAGTCCAACATCTTCAAACAATTATGAGTCCACCCATGGACCAAAATTACGAAAAAATCATTTCCAAAAAGTCCAAAACTATACAACCGGTTATAAAATCAAGGTGCTCTATGACTGCATAGGGTGCGTGCACACATGCGCCATCCATAAATGCAAGAAACGCGCACATGCGCACGATGCACGACTGTGGTCGCTAAAAGATGTGCACACCTAAGAATGACACATTTATGAGATTGGTCGGCCTCCCACCCACTTATGGTTTATCTTCCAAGTTGATTTGACATCCAAATTTTGGCTGGATTCGACTGGGTGGTTGGTCAAAGACCCAAAGGTGCCCTAAACAATCCATTTTCACACTAAACGTTGGTTGCACAGTACCTCAAAGTGGTGTTATAAAACAAGGCCATGGGTGCACTACATTTTCAAGGAATTCATTTGCAAGATTATGCTACTGTTATTCTCTTGCGGAATCCTCTGTTCTCATCAAGAGCATACTAGCATCATTACATTTGGGCAATCCATCTCACCTTTTGATTGGATTATCTTGGGATTCTTTCACCATTTCTTTCAAGTTTCAAAGTTGTAAGAAGAGCTCAGTTGTGGGGGTCCAAGAGCCCTCCCTTGGAGGAAGAAGGGACCCAAATTCCTCTTTCTTCTTGGTGTTTTATTTTCACTAATATAATCCTTTCCATTGGTGACATGAGTCTTGTTTTTTCCTTGTTCTTATGTCCTTATGCTCAATAGTTTAGTTGCTCTTTCATTTTCTAGTTTAATTCTTAGCTTAGTCTTTTATGTTTCTTTTTCTAACCCTTTCCTTCACTATTGTCTTGCTTAGCTAACCCAACTAAGTTTGTAAGCACCTCTGTTTTGCCCATTTAGGTGACAAAAGAGGTGCAAAACAATGTTTCACATCTTGAAATTCTTTCTACTATGATTTAGATGATCCAAATTATTTGCACAAAATGAGAGCAGAGATATAACACAAAAATATCTAGAGATATTGAAAGAGAGACAATAATATAATAGAGATATATCAAAAATATTACAAGAGGCACGCATATACATTAATACACAGTTTTTATTAATGTGAAAAATGTATATAACTATAAAAATACAGAGTGAAATACTCGCTAGAATGGAGGAAACTTATCTCTAAAAAAAGATATGATGACTACTTGCATTCGCAAGAAGATGATTTTACAATGAGGCTCCAAAGGGGAAAAATCATGGACATCTAATGGGGAAACATCACATAATACTTCATCCTTGAAGGGTTGGGTTCCGTATGACAATCAAAACTGTTGGATGACACAAATATATTGTCCCTAGAGAAGCCACCCGATGTTGTATGGTTGCAGGTGTGGTGTTGTCGACAATCCCAATTGTTTGATGACCTCTGTTGAGCTGACATTCTTATGGATTCTTCTATCAACGATAAAATGTAGTGGGGTCCCATTCAACCACATCTGTGAATAAAAAATTCACTCCCCCTCTATAGGATCTATTGGTTCTTCTGGTTGAATTGTTTCAATAGTTAAAATAACAGTGGGATCTGCGTCGATGATCTGTTTTCTATCAGTATTTTCTGAATCATATTCTGAATCAAGTTTTGGCTCCTTATCTTTGATATCGTCCACCAATGAATGTTTTGAGTGACACTCATTGGTGTTGTGCGAGGGGTTTTGTGGAAATCACACCATTTTCCAGTGTCCTTCTTCATCTTTCTGTTACCCTTCTTTTCCTATGGCTTGGACTGGTTTTCTGAAAGTTGGTTGTTAGGGTTGTCTTTACCATACTTTGGTTGTTGTGGATTTGCAGACCCAAACTATTTCTTGTTTTGGTTCTTAATTTTTTGCTTAATTTTAACATCATATCGATAAGTAGCACCGAGTGATGAGATGTCCAGAAAATCCATTTCAGTTTGGATGTATCTATGTAGATCCCCACGATATTTTAGAACCAAATGTCACTCAAAGTCTTTGATACCCATCTTGGTGTGAAAGGTATGAAAGGTATTGGTGAAATCCAACACTTCTTTTCCCCTCTCTTGATGCAGCGTGGTCCATATCATGTATTTTTCTTTATAGTTTCCAACAGGGTAATATTGTTCATTGACCGCACCCAAAAAAATCCGAAGTGGGCTCAACCCCATATATTTTAGACTCCTCTATGGAACTTTTCTCCTTGTTATCACTGAAATTATGTCTGCAACATTGCATGCAAATGGTTATAGGAATGCATCTCCAAAACACCTATTAGTTCACCTGCAGCACCAAAAATGCATTTCCAAGGGGAAAAAACTATACTACTGGTCAAAAATTGACATGCGTTGAAACACTAAAGGAAGTGCACGCAGAGTGCATAAGACAAAGAAGCTCGTAGAGCACATAATGTTCCATATGCGCAATCGTGTATGATAAAATTTGTGCACTCCTATGAACAATGCATTTATGGTTCTTGTCATCCCCTCACCCACTTCTAGACTAGCTCCCAACTTGATTTGACCCTCAAATCTGAGCTAAATTTGAATGGGGGGATGGTCAAAGACCTAAGGGTGCCCTAAAGGGACGCTTGTCCACACTAAGAAAAAGTTGGATATTGCCTCAAATACATTCTATAAATGGAGGCCATGGGTGTAATAACAATTTAAGAATCTCATAGTATTGTTATGCTATCTCAATCCTGCTTCAAGAAACCTCTTTTATTCTTGGAGCATTCTAGCAACATTCCAATAAGTTATTCCACTCACCTCTTGAGGGAATAGGCTTGGATTTCTTCACCATTTGCTTTCTAGATTATTATTGTAAGAAGAGCTCTAAAATAGGGGACTCAAGAGCTCTCCCAAGGAGGAAGAGGGGACCCATAATTCCTCCTTTCTCTACAGTGTTTGCCAACTAATATAGTTATCCATTGGTGGTATAATCTCGATCATTTGGTTGATGGATTTCGGTTGAAAGTTTCTTATGCATTTTAGTTTTATTTCTTTAGTTATTTCCTTAGTTGTTTCTAGTTTAGTTGTTTGCTTATTTCATGCTCTT
>SNQJ01S0095248.1:61201-79601 GCA_010110895.2 Picea sitchensis | reverse complement strand
CTTACCTGCCTAACCACTATTTCAGAGTCGCCGAATACAACCAGATTTTGAATGTGCATGTCCAAGGATTTTCTGAGACCTTGCAGTAAAGCCTCATATTCTGCAGTATTGTTAGTACACTCAAATTCTAGTCTACAAGCCAATAATGTTTTGTTACCTGCCGGATCGATAATGATGCAGCCTGCACCAACTCCTTCTTTAGACTTGGAACCGTCGAAATATAGAGACCAAATTTGATTTCCATCGGGTTCATGGGACTGTTGTAAAGAAGCTGTTGGTTGCGTACATGCTATGATCTCAGACTGCTGTTCCGGATTGTTGATAGGTGAAGATTCAACCATGAAATTTCCGAAGAAGGTGTCCATCCCCTGGACTTCAGGTGAATCAACAGGAGGTGTGTATGGTTCATTGGGGTCATTCAAGTCTTTTACCGTGAACTTGAGGTAACGCTCACGATTCACCTTGATCTTGTTGGGCTTACGGTTTTCTAGAAGCCATAAGTGAGACCAGTCTGTTGCGAAGTAACCATGTAGCTACTCCGACCAGTCCCTGCTAAAAAACAGACCATACACTTCTGGAATATCCACCACAATTATATCAATAACCTGATGAACCTTTGGGTTAGACGATAATCTAATCAATACATTTTTTAGTTCGCCTATCACTTTAACATCTGTTCGATCAAGTTGTATGATTTTCAAAGAAGATGGTTCTACTTCAGCATTGATCTTTTGGCAGACAGACCAAGGAATCACATTTGATGATGCTCCTGAGTCAACCATACAATTATGCACATTTATGTTGAAGATTTCGAAAGTTAAAAGAAAAGGAGGTACATTCTTGTGAGTACTTAGAGTAGTAGTTTGTGNTGGTTTCTTACTCGCAGTTTCTAATGCTACTTTATCTACATTATCTACATTATTATTTACAGGAGTTACAGGAAGGCTTCCTTTATCTTGAGGATCAGAATTGTTTTTAGTGGAAGTCTTCTGCGACACTTTGCTTTGCACAACCTTATTACCATTTGAATTACCATTCTTTCCATTTTCTGAAATATTTTGCAACATCTTCTGTAACAAAAATGGAAACTTCAACAACTCATAAATAGAAATGTTAGCTCGTATTTTTTTAAGATCTTCAACAACATCATAATCTAATTTAGGGACGGTATTACTCTGTTTAATTTCTGCTGATTTAGACGACTTTGGAGGTGAAGTTGTAGTGTTCTCGGTAGGAGGTTTATTTGATGCCTTACTCCTAGTGTTGTAAGGGTGAACAGTCTCGAAGTTAGCTTGAAAAATGCTATCCGAGAAGTGTCCAAAGATGTTTGGAGAAGACTCTTATTCTTGAATGGTTTCCTGCTCGACTTCCTCTTGAGGGATATCAGGGGGCATCAAGTTATCTTGGGCTTCTAGAATTGTCTAAAGAGCACATTGCAAACTTTCTAGATTCAAGCCTTCAGAGCTTGTATTAGGCCGGTTGGCGGGAAAAGGATTTCGGAAAGGAGGTTTGTAGGGTCCTTTACTCGAAGAAGCTTATTCAGTTGACCTTTTTAAATCTATAACTTGATTAGACAATTTTTGTACAACTTTGGTTAAATTTTCCAAATCAGAGTTTTCCGGTTGTGTTTTGCTTTGTGTAGGTCTGGGGAGGATTTCAATCTTCTTTTTGGAAGAAGGAACAGTCTCAGTTTCATTGCTAGAAGAGTCCTTAAGGCCAATTATGTCTTTTTCAATCTGAGTAGCCTCTTCGAAGGCTTCTAACAATGTGGCCTTTTTAGAACGTTTGACCCAAATAACTATACTTTGATGTAAAGATTTAGTGTAGTAAGCTATTACAATACTCTCAGCAGGCATAGAATCTGTAGGGATTTGATTTTTAAGCGTTAAGAATCTTTTATTAAAATATTTAACTTTTTCTTTCGGGTTCATTTTTAAGCTCGAAAGATCCATGACTAAGACTTCCAGAGGTTTACCATCTCCGAATTTTTCCAAAAAGCATGACTCAAACTTTTCCCAAGACACTATGGTATGAGGCTGTTGGGCAAAGTACCAAGTGGATGCATTACCCTCAAAATTATAAGGGAACAACCTATAGACAATGTCTTCATGTTCAACATTACGGAGTCTTATGGCTAACATAAATTTTTTGATATGATCTTCAGCTATCTATTTTGAATCGGGATCAAACTTAGGAAGCCATTTCTTCGGGTACTTAGGTAAAGGGTGCTGGGCTCCAGGTACATCTACAACATCAATTTTGATGATCTCAGCTATCTATTCTGAACGTGACCTGAAAGTCACTTCAGCAACTTCTGAAGTCTATGCCACCCATCCCTAGTCCTGTCTGAAGGTCTAGTGGGTTATTGTTCTTGATTTTCCCAGGTGGAATGGACAGTCTCTCACCCAAATAACCCTCCAGAAGATGAAGAGATGAGGAGGTGGGGTAAGAGGTATCCTGCTATCCCCAGCAGGACACCCAGGGTTGGATCTTAGGACTCCACAGCGAGGTTAATATCGTCTCAACTGCTCTGACACCTGAGGTTCAAAGTGCTGTCCTTATCGGACTTGTCATGCCTCAAGCAATAATTGTTCAGTGTGAGGCAAGAATCTGACGAAAATTTCTTGATATCACCACCTGTAGGAGGGGTTGGCTCACTGTGATCTGTGGATCTTCGGATGAAGGAAGGTTGCTTGAGGAAGGAATATTATCATTTGAACGACTCTAGTCACTATAGGTGTAAGTAATAGGTGAGGAGGAGTCTGACCGCCTTCAGTGCTATTTACTAAGTTCAGTCCTCCTAGTGCCATTTATTCTGATCCTGAGCGAAATTGTCTGTCCGTCAATTCGATAGAATGGTCCGGGTTGTCTTGGGGCTAACTCCAAGTTGCTGAATGAAACCCTACCCCTGACAAGTATAACGGTTCCATTGGCCGCTTTAAGGTCTTTTAAGAAAACCAAAAGAGAAAACTATCCCATAATTCCATCTAACCAAAACAAATAAACAAACTAAACCGTATCCAAACAAAACTAACTAAATCCAATAAGAAACAAATCATCTTAACAATAAATAAAATGAACTAATATTCACTAATCTAATTAAAACAAACTACTAGCACAACTAAAACCAAATATAAATGCTAACTATTAAACGAATGAATTACATCCAACATCCTACTAATGAACCTTTATTTGACTGCTCAAATCACCACTTTGTTTCCCAACTATAATTCCTGACCTTGAGCAAAACCCCATGATTCGGCCAAAACCCCTCTCCTCCCGCTTCTGTCCCCAACCCACACACCCCCTGATCACATGTGACATGGTTAGGAAGGTACTATCTCTTGATGTGCCAATGTTAGCGTTCGGTAGTTCACCTTGATGAACAAGTTGCACAATGACAGTGTTATTGATTTGCAACCATTGATAAGAAACAAAGGACAACAAGTTCTATTTTATTTAAGAATGTTGAGTCAGCTACAAAATTCGTCAATTCAAATGCGAGAGGCTCGAAAATTTCACCGGCTGTCTAATGCTTCAGATACAAAACTCATAGCTCTGTTTGCAGTTTGGATTTGCTTTGTCATATTATATGCATTATGCATATAGTCCTTTAGTTTTGGTTGATCGAATTTCTGCTTTCCCAGCTTTAGCTTCTTACATCAATTTGTTCTCTCATCTTGATTGATCGTATGGATTTGACGGTTTCGATTTGGTTTAAATCGATACTCCTGCTGTTTCAATTGAAATCGCTTCTATCCTTCTAAAACAAGTTGTTTCTCAGATTCCAATTTTGAAATGTACCACCTGAATTGGTTATATTAGCTACCTATATGGTTGACACATTTATAATCAAGTACGCATTTTTATATCCATGATTTTCTCGGATCAACAGTGGACAATCGAAGGCGCCCGGAAGTATGATTCATTCATGGATAGATAATGACCATAACAAATGTAATACGTACCGCATTGATTCGCATTGTTTTAGCCTGACCGTGTTAATACTGACCAGACTGTAATGAAAAATGTTGTTTGAATTGATTGAGGAATGAAATTTGGATCAGATCCAAATTTCAATGATTTGTTTCTAATTAACCTGGCCATATTCTTTGGATTATTTGCCCAGCCTAATAATTATAACTCGGTTGATTCTATTAAGATTATGTATCAGATCTTGCATGTTGTTCCAAAGGACTTCAACCCAAAGAAATTTGATTGGGCTCGAGGTTGTTGAAGTATGATTTCTGCTACACATAATCGTAACATTTTTCCAATCTATGCATTCTTGAATGATATGAATTTTGTTATATCATTATAGCTATGTTAGATTAGATCGTATCACATAATGAGCATCACTCATTGTTGACTTCATTTGAATTGAAACAATCTTGTTACTGTTTGACCCGGTTTTATGGCAACTGAAAAACATAGTGTTCTTATCCCTGTTTTCGATTGAATCACCTTTGGTTTTGTTTAAATTGAATGATAAAATCATGTGAGTCATTAGTGATTCGTTTTTTGGAAGAAAATTGAATTGAATTATTTTAATGAGATTTGATTTGATATTTATTTGATCATGTATGTTATTTTTGACTAGCTACGGAATCAGATGATTCTCAGAGTCCTGTTAGATTGATTTTTTTTTGTTAATAAAATATCTTTCTACTTTGTTATTTTTGGTCTATTGCGATGAATTCGAAATTACAAGGATTTGATGAACAAGTTAGAGATATTTCAAAGAATCTATTTGCATTCTTTTAGTTTTTAGTTTAGTTGATTTTGGAAATATCTCCTAGATTATGTAAAATAATATACGGTCCACAGTATGTCAAATTTCGTATGACTTATATACTATGATTTTGTAATAATGACATCCCTCATCCGTATACCCAAGACATGGGAATTCCACGCAATGCAGCTTAATTTGGAAGCCTGGTCATGCCTTTTGTAGCTTCCATTATATCAATATTTTGTTTCATGTTGTGTATATTAATTCTGTAACTGATTAATGACTACTTTAGCTATCTTAATCATGTGCAAATGATATAATTTTAATTCCACCCAACTGTCCGTTTCTTCCAAGTGTATAAAGACATGGGCACCGTTTAAATTCAGTTTGTGAATGGCATGTTTATCTTCTTCATAAGTTGAATTATCAAATTATAAAGTTTTTTCATAACAAAGTTTCTTTATTGCGTAGATTTATAAATCTTATAGTTGTTATGATTTTTATGTCTTGTTTGTCCCAGAACCAAATCAAAGAGCATCACAAAATTCTGACCGCTTACTTAAAAAGCTTTGATCAACCTATGAAGCCCTTCCTCCCACTTTGAAGTCATCATACACAGAAGGGACAAATTAGAGCTTCCGTGTCGGCTAGTCGTAATTTTTTTTTATTGTTTTTATTAGTTTAGATAGAACTAGTATATTAGATTGTTTACCGCAAATATATTAGATCGCTTAATTCTCAAAGAAGTTTCATTTCTTTTCATAAAATATAAAAGTCAAAAACATACCGCGGTTGTCTTAGGGTAGAAAACACATAAATTTTACAGGTTTTATCAAAATCTGCAACTTGTAGATAGTGTATGTTTGTGAATAAGTTGTATTATAATTGGTAGTTAGATGGTTAATTGTTAGAGTTAATGAAATAGTAATTAGTAGTTTATATATATAATAGTTAGCATAGCTTATATTTAGTTTTAGTTTAATATTAGTAGTCGTTTTAATTAGATTAGTGTATTAGTTCATTTTTATTTATTGTTAGATAATTTAGTTCTTTATATTTAGTTTTAGTTAGTTTTGTTTAGTTAGTTTTAGTTTGTTTTATTTGTTTTAGATAGATTAGCTAGTTTAGATTAGTCTTCTCTTTGGTTCTCTTAAATACTTTAGAGAGCCACTCAATGGAGCCAAGACACCACGTGGTTCATTCCAAAACGGCTTGGGTTATTTAGGACAACCCCTGACCGGTTCCACTCTCCCAATTAACGGACGGTCAATTTCACTCGTCAACAAATGGCACTAGAAGGAGGGCTCGAACTTAATTAATGGCACGAGATGTCAGAAGACTCTCCTCCACCTAATCGCGACACCTATAGTGACTAGAAGTCGTTCACAAGATAATAAACCCCCTCAAACAACAACTACTTAAACAGAAGATCCTCAGATCACAATTGAGCCAAGAACCTCTAATCCTGGCTGTGTGGTGATATCCAAGAGATTGTTCGAAAATATCTTATCAAAACACATAGAGCCTTAGCCAGTCTTATATACTCAAACTGGGTCCGGTAATAACTCTTAGACTTCTCTCTCGACATCAGAGAACGCTTAGGTGTGGATATTAACCTCGGCCAGAATCCATAGATCCAAACACAACTCGGCCATAGAGGATATGGGATACCTCCTTCACCACCTCATCTCCTTCCTCTTCCGAGGGAGATTCCTCTTCCGACGAAAGAAATTCACCTTCACGTCCTCCCACACCCACTACCCTTAATGGAAAATCAGAATAACCATAATTAGACCTCGGGTTGGACCAGATGTTGTGATGTACCCTGGAGCCCAAGACCCTTTACCTAAGTACCAAGAAATGGCTTCCTAAGTTTGATCCTCCGACCAAAACAGATAATTCAAGATCATATCAAAAATTTATGTTAGCCATAAGACTGTGCAATGTTGAAATATGAAGACATTGTCTATAGGTTGTTCCTTTATAATTTTGAGGGTAATGCATCCACTGCACTTTGCCCAACAAAATTTACAACATTGTGTCTGGGAAAAGTTTGAGTCATGCTTTTGAAAAAATTCCTGAGATGGTAAACCTCCGAAGTCTTAGTCATGGATCTTCGAAATAAAATGAACTCAAAAGAAAAGTTAAATATTTTAATAAAAGATTCTTAACGCTTAAAAAAATCGAATCCCTACGCATTCTTATGCCCATTTATATTGTAATAGCTACTACACTAAATCTTTACATCAAAGTATATTTATTTGGGTCAGCCCTAAAAAGGCTACATTGTTAGAAGCCTTCAAGGAGACCAGTCAGATTGAAAAAGACATAATTGGCCTTAAGGACTCTTCTAGCAATGAAATCAGGACTGCTCCTTCTTCCAAAAAGAAGATTGAAATCCCTCCTGCATCTACACAGCAAAACACAACCTAAAACTCACATTTGGAAAATTTAACCAAAGTTGTACAAAATTCGTCTAATCAAGTTATAGATTTAAAAGGTCAATCAATAAGCTTCTTCAAAGTAAAGGACCCTACAAACCTCCTTTCTTAAATCCTTTTTCCGCCAACTGGCCTAATCCAAACCCTTAAGGCTTGAATCTAGAAAGTTTGCAATGTGCTCTTTAGACAATTCTAGAAGCTCAAGATAACTTGATGCCCCCCCTGAAATCCCTCAGGAGAAAGTCGAGCGAAACCATTCAGAATAAGAGTCTTCTCCAAACATCTGACAACTTCTCAGCATTTTTCAAGCTAACTTCGAGATAGCCCACCCTCTTATAACACTAGGAGTAAGGCATCAAATAAACCTCCTACCGAGAACACTACAACTTCAATTCCAAAGTCGCCTAAATCAGCAGAAATTAAACAGAGTAATACCGTCCCTAAATTAGATTATGATGTTGTTGAAGATCTTAAAAAGTTGATAGCTAACATTTCTATTTATGAGTTGTTGAAGTTTCCATTTTGTTACGTAAGATGCTGCAAAAATACTTTAAAATGGAAAGAATGGTAATTCAAATGGTGGCTATGGTCAGAACAAAGTGTCGCTAAGACTTCCACTAAAAACAATTCTCGATCCTCAAGATAAAGGAAGCCTCCATGTACCAAATGTAAATAATAATAATGTAAACAGTGTAAATAACTCTGATAAAGTATTCATAGAAAATGCGAGTAAGAAACCACAAACTACTACTCTAAGTACTCACAAGAATGTACCTACTTTTCTTTTAAATTTCGAAATATTCAACATAAATGTACATAACTACATGGTAGATTCAGGAGCATCATCAAATGTGATTCCTTGGTCCGTCTGCCAAAAGATCAATGGCCAAGTAGAACCATCTTCTTGAAAATCATACAACTTGATCAACAGATGTTAAAGTTATAGGAAAACTAAAAAATGTATTGATTAGATTATCGCCTAACCCAAAGGTTCATCAGTTATTGATATAATTGTGGTGGATATTCCGTAAGTGTACGGTCCGCTTTTTTAAAGGTGGACTGGCTCTGAGTAGCGCTACATGGTTGTTTCAAGAATGTGACTGTCTCACTTATGGCTTCTAGGAAACGGTAAGCCCAACAAGATCAAAGTAAATCACGAACGCTACCTAAAGCTCACTGTGAAAAGACTTGAATGACCCTTAATGAACCATACACACTTCCCCAAGATTCACCTCAAGTCCGTGGGATGGACACTTTCTTCGGAAATTTCATGGTTGAATCTTCACCTATCAACAATCCTTGCTGACCTGAACTCACTAAGATACCAACCAATGCCTTCTATGCAATGATCCCATGAACCCGATGGAAATCAAATTTGGTCTCTATATTTCATTTTGCCCCAAGTCTAAAGAAGGAGCAGCATGTTGCATCATTATCGATCCGGCTAGTAACAAAACATTATTGGCTTGCAGGATAGAATTTGAGGTACTAACAATACAACATAATATGAGGCTTTACTCCAAGGTCTCAAAAAATCTCTGGACATGAACATTCAAAAACTGATTGTATTTGGCGACTCTGAAACAGTGGTTAGGCATGTGAGAAATTATATACATTGTCTTGCCCCGCATCTCAATTGTTATCAGTCTGAGGTATGAGTTTAATGAACAAATTTTCCGCTTTAATATAAACTCCATTCCTAGATTAAACAATTATGAAGCTGTACCCACTAGCCATCGCTGTTCTAAACTTCTTCCTCAAGTGTATTTATCCCAAACGATTCTCCTGGAGTTGTTGTTTTCAACCATATGTTCCCATGAATATCACATAACCGAGAGTATTTGATGATGATCGCTAGACATTAACTTTATTATGCACATGAAAGAAACCTTCAAGGCGCAGTTGATAGATGAACAAACGACGAATTTACACAATCGTAACGACTTCATCATAATACCTCGATCCGGAATCTCCGAAGTCTCTATCGACATGGTAAAATTACACCCAAATCATTGTTAGATTGTGGAAAGTTATTATTATTTTAAGATAAATTTAAAAAGACTACTAATCAAGAGAAACCAATAAGTTCCTAATAGTCTTATGAAAAGTCAATTTAGGGACTAAAGAAAATCCTCAAAATATCAATCTAGCTTGATGTTCTAGACAAGAAAAAGTTGCTTTGTTAAATTATTTAAAGAATTCAAGGATTTCTTTGCATGGACTTATTTATGATCTTTAAACGCTTTGATCCTAATATTATACACAAAGATGTCACCCCGATGAAGCCCCCAACCTTACCCTTCCAACAACAGTAAACCCAGGAAAATGCATCATAAACTAGAACCGATCGTACAAAAAAGAATTGAATAAACTCCCTAAGTGCTAAAATAATTTTTCCGTTAGACACTCCAATGGGTATCCAACCTTGTCCTAGCTCGGAAGAAAAACTGGGAAATCCAACTTTGCATCGATTTCCAAAACCCAACAAAGCGTCTGACAAAGACAAATATCATGTTCCTCCAATGGAACAACAGATTATACAACAAGTATCCGGGTTCCAAGAGGCTATCCCACTGATGAGCCTGGATACAAACTTCCTCAAGTCTCTTGATGTCTCCTCGCCGCAACCAACTAAAACTACCTTCCATACTCCCATTAGGCACTTATGCTTATCGTGAAATGCCTTTTGATTGATTAATGTTGGTGCTACTTTTCAGAGAGCAATGGACATCGCTTTTTAGAGGCTTAATCAATCATTCTCAGAGGTAGTCTACTTAGATGATGTGATCGCTATTCTAAAACAAAGATGATCATCTAGATCACTTACGAGCCGTTCTACAGCTAATGCATGTCGTGAATATGGCATCTCCTTGAACCCTAAGAAGTCCATCTTCGCAGTACAACAGGGTAAAATTACTAGGATTCATCAGGTTCAGTGATGGAATGATTATTGACCCCAGAGGACTCAAGTCATCGCAAAAAATCCCCCCTCCTACATCCAAAAATCCATGCACTTCTTCCTGCATTAATTTCGCGGAGAAGATTTGTCCCCGCCTCAAATGGTCGCCTCTCCTTAACCTCGAGATTAAGAAGGACGCCCAATATCTCTGGGGACCTACGGAAAACCAAGCTTTCAATGACATAAAGAAGGCCATAATAGACGCTCTGTCTCTCATGAGCTTTGATTTCTCTCAAGATTTTACAGTCTATACTTTTGCCTATGATCGCTCCTATGCCGCAATTCTAACTCTGAAGAATTCCGAGAATAATGAAGTACCCATCACCTTTATGAGCTCTCTCTACTTTCAAAGGTGTCGAACTTAAATACCCAGCAGTCGATCGACAAGCCTAATGTTGTTTTCAAAGGAGTTAATCATTTCTGGTCCTATCTTTGAAGTCAAGGATGAAATTCATTGTCCCTTACCCCGCTGTTAGGAATTTGTTAGTGCAAAGGAGTTAGGAGAGAAGAGAGCCAATCATCACCTCCCTGCGTGAGTATGACTTGTGAGATCACCCCAAAGACAGACAGAGAGGCCAAGGATTGTAAGTTGGTAGCTGATTTTAGAAATTGAACAAACAAGAAGATAGTGTTACGTCAAACCTAGAACAACGCCATCAAAGTTTGATTTGTTGCACGCGAAAACCTCGTAATTCCTTGGTACGATGATATTAGATTTTGTCTTGAACATGGATTAACACCCCGTCACCTTGACCCCACAAAAAGAAGAACGTTGAGACTAAAGTCCTACTTCCCCCTTTCTCATCTAGTTAACCAGATATTGTTTCATTTAATTTTGACGCACAGACCGATGCCTTGTCTTGAAAAAGATGAAGCAGAGAAGGTGTTATCTGAACTTCATGTAGGTGAGTTTGGTGGTCACTTCGGTGGAGAAACTACCACTCATAAGGTTTTAAGAGTTTGTTACTACTGGCCCACACTTTTAGGGATGCCCATGCCTTGTGCCAGAATGTGTCATTTGTCGAAGCATCGTGTCGATTGCAAAAACCAAAATTTCTCTCCCTCCTGCAAAATCATTGCTCTGTACCATTCTCCTTTCCAAAGAATGGGGCCTTTGATATCATAGGTCCTATTAAACCCCCATCCTCAAAATAGCACAAGTATATTGTGACCACCCATTATTTTACTCGATGGTCCGGGTTACCGATAAGAACTATTAACACAAGTCAAGTGATTGCTTTTCTAAACTTGAATATCATCACTCTTCAGATCCCCTGATTGTCTAGTCTTTGATAATGTTTCTCATACTTTTCTTTTCTAGAGATGAGTGAGTTCACTTTAGAGAAAGGAATAAAACTAAAATATTCTCAAGAAGGTTGCTATCCCTGTGGAAACGGGCTTTAAAGCGTAATCAACAAACAAGAACTTGATCAAAATTATCAAGAGAACCGTATTGAAAATCACAAGAACTAGCATACAATGCACTACTAAATGCACTATGGATTGATAGGGTAACACCTAAAGCCACTATAGGTAATTCCCTCTTTTTCCTCATTTACGGCAGGGAAGCGATTCTCGCCACCTAACATTCTTATTCTTCCTTCTCTTCAATTGTCACAAAAAAGTCCAAGAAGAAGATCGTCCCCCCTTAGAAAGTCGTAATAATGCTTTGATGAAGTTAGAAGAAGTAAGAACCCAAGCTGAGTGTAAGTTAGACCAACATCATCAACCGATTAAAAGATGGTTCGATTCTAATTCTTCTTCCGATAGGAATTTGAAGTAGGTGATCTCGCCTTAAAGTGGGACAAACCATTAATGTATGAAAGGGTGAGCACACCAAGTTTCAAACTTATGGCTTGGGCCATTTTTAATTGTTGAAAAGTTGGGTTCTAGTTCCTTTCGATTACAAAATATTGAAGGGCGTACTTTGACACCTATCCCATGAATGGCCAAGCCCTAAAAAGATACTTCACTTGATTACTACCCTTGTATATTATGTAAATATTTCATTTTGTTTTATTTTCCTTTGTTTTCGCTTTTTGGATTTGATTTGATTGATCGCTTTTGTGTTTCTTGAAAGATACGTGATAATTGCAGCATCGAGCCATCTCTGTGACTAAGACCATAGAAATTTCTCACCGAAGCTAACCTCTGAAAGATTGTACAATCATCAATGATATATTTCGGAAATTGATATTTATGTTGTTTGAAAGAAGTTTACTTATTCCAATCTGTAAGTGAAGCCTATCACAAATCATCTTTTTCTTCTTACGCTATCCCTATTCATTAAGGGAATGACTCAAAAGATGTCTCCTCATTAAGGTAAGTGTTTCTGAAATAAAACATATCTAGATCTTAATAAAGGACGGTGCTAAAAATCCTAATGAGGTCTAAAAATATGTTAAAAATATCAAGATTTTCAGCATCACCGCCATATATTCAAAAAAACAAAACAAAAAATATTAATAAGAGTTGTAAGAAGTGTTTGTAAACCCGTCGATACTCAATGTGTCCGGCCGGGCAAGTTGTAAATGTAAGCATGGCGCTAAGACAACTTCGTCAGGGTATTGAACAGGCATGCTGGCAGTGAAGTAATGTTGGGTACATGAAAATCTTTAAAAAATTATAAGAAACCTCTTAATGTCCTTTATTTTGATCTAGAACTTCTTGACAGGATACGGATGTCGGAGTGGGTTAAATGGCACCATGTCGAGGCTATGGACGTCACGGCGCTAGCGGCCATGCCAACAGTATTGTAGATTTTATCATTAATATCATGACTTGTTGATCTTAAGATCATATTAGTTTTCATCTTTTAAAACACGGAAAAATATGGTGAATGATGATGTTTGTACAATGACCGGGTTGTTCTTCTGAGTTGAAATTTCGTTGTCCTTAATCAATTCTATTTTTAATGTAGATAACTACTTCTCCCCAAGCAGGTCGCCATTGTTGGAAGCCAATTCAATTTTTCTATTGCCCTACAAGCCTACACCTATGTCTTATGAACTTCAAATTATCGTCTATTTTGCTTTAATAGACTATATTTTCATTTCTTTACACACTTGAAAATTGGTTCATTTAGTTTTCACGAATCGGGTAGTTTGAAAACCTCCATCGCTATTTTAACTGGCCATGATCTTCTTCATGGATATTCAAAGGCACTTACCTTGGTTTATTATTGTGTGGTTAAATGAATTTTCAAACTATGCCTATTCTTATCTTTGGATTAAGAATTTGATTTTATTAAACCGGCAAGGCATTGATCATGAAAATTTATTTTTGAGACTCTGCCTAGTCATTGAATTTTATAAGGGTCATGGTTTATTTTGTTTTTATATGATGATATCCTTACTATAAGCTCTTGTCTTGTCAAATGTTATGGAATCGATTGTCACAATGTTTTTAAACTTTGATTACACTTATATGATGGCACATATTTAACATTTGGGTTTTGAACATTCATGGTTTGAAATAATACATCATGATTGAATGTTATTATCCACCGCTTGATTTTTTGGGTTGGACGATTAATATGGTTTGAACTATGTTTTGATTGATTGAAAAGAGGTTGTACTTTGTCATTACCGATTTGCATGGCAGTGAATAATCCAACCACCCTCGCACACGCACAGATATTGAATGCTTCCCCTTTGATTGTTCATAGTGGTAAGACCGGATGACTTTGCTCTTGTATTTTGGTGTTTGTGACCCTAACCCTCACCATGTGCCCGCGCTATGGCTCCTGTTGTCCAGGCTGAACCTAATGGTACGTGCTCATGATGCTCTGATGCTACTCACAACAATCTTGAGGAATTTGGATGGCTCCAGTTCATACAAAAGTTTGATGGTTTCAACCTTGCTGCTCAAATAATTCTTTAACCTTGATGGCTACCGCGTCAAGGTCGTGGATGTTCAATTGGAAATTAACGAAAAATTTCTCAGTTTAGCTACCGGGTCTCACCACTGGATAACGATGGTCCAAGAATTGTAAAGTGGAAGAGGTCCTGTGGACACTACTCTTCCAAATAATAAAGGTTAGCTCCTGCGGTCAAGGTTTGTTCAAACATGCTCAAGCAACGCTACATGATTTGCATTTCCATGATAACCAAACAAATTTTAGGACACCGGGCGAGGCCTGTGATGGTTTTGTTTTCTCGCACCACCTTCGCTACTTCTATATGGTTTCTGAAGTGGGCTATGATTTACATGCCTTATTACCGATAGCTTGTTCAAAAATCTCTAAGAGATATTAAAGGAACCAAAATGAACATTTTTCACTTTGGGTTGATTAAAATTATTGTTGTTTATCATTTGGGGTTACACTGAGACTATTGGAATGATTGCTCGCGAATTCTCGGTTTTGAGGACTCAAGCCCACCACGTGTTGACAAACCTGTGGTGAGCGAGGGCAAGTCTATACCCCGCACTTATAGTATTTTGTTACTCAAACCCTGTTCACTCACCTACGCACCTACTCCCCACTCAGACCAAGGATGTCGAACCGTTAAGCCAGGGCTAAAAGGCCTGAATCCAAACCTACTGCGAATTCAAAAGGAAAAAAGAATGCCCGCTTAATCTCTTGAATGGCAATAAACAAACCGAAACCTCTTGTCAATATTGATCGTATCATGTTAAGCTTAGGACTGTGATTCAGAGGTTGAACATTTTTGGCAAGTGAATATCACTATTCCGAAGGTCTGTGTGACAAAACCGCATTTGACTTCGTCAACCTGTCTTGCTTGCAAACGACTCCTAATTACCCCTCGGGCATTGAGTCAGCCATGTAAAACCCCCTATGATTCGGCTAAAACCCTCTCCCCGCTTCACTCAATCTCCATGCGACCACCCTCGTGATCAAGTAAGGGCTCATGGTTAGAAAGGTACTATCTTGATGTGCCAATGTTACAGTCCAGAATTCATTCTTTTGAGGAACAAGTTGCAAGGCTTACCAGACAAAAGGTTGATTTGCAAAACCACCAATAAGAAACAAAGGACAAAAGGTTCTATTATGTTTAAGAATGTGGAGTCAGCTATAGCGGTTGTTAATTAAAAATTGGCATAGCTCGAGCAAACTCACTGGTATGATTATCACATGTTTATATAACAAACTCATAGCTCTATTTACAGTTTGGATTTGCTTTGTCATATTATATGCATATGTACATATTTTTGTTTTGGCTGATCGAATTTCGCTTCCCGCCTTTAGCTTTGATTGATTGTCTTCGACCATTGATCGTGGTATGGATTTGATTGTTTATTTGGCTTGAAATTGATACTCTGTTGTTAATTGAAATTGTTTCTATCCTTTCTAAAACACAAGATTTTTCTGGTATTCCAATTTTGAACATAGTCAATTTCTCATTTCGAATTGGTTATATTGTATACTATATGGTTGACAATAATGGTTAACTGCTATTTATTTCATATCCATATGATTTTCATCAACAGTGATACAATTCAAGCTATGTCTCGGACATGATTATGTTTTATGATAGATACTATCTATAACAGCTTGTACAACCGATTGATTCGCATTGTTTTAGCTCTAATCGTGGTTATCGGGCTCGATTCAGATTGTAATGAAATGTTGTTTGAATTTCACTTTGAGGGAACTTAAAATTAATCAGATCCGGGCCTCATTGATTTAGTTTCTATAATTAAACTTCCGGCCAGATTCTTTGATTATTTGCCCACCGATAATTTTAACTTCGCTGGATTCTATTAAGATTACGACTATGATCTTCCCTCACAGATGCACTAACGCCAAATTTTATTGGGTCGATGTTGTTGAAGTTTGATTTCGTTACACATAATCGTAACATTTTTTCCATCTATGCATTCGATCGAACGATATAAAATTTTTCTATTTCATTATAGTTGTATTGGATTAGGACGTATCAACACATACTACATATCACCTCATTGTTGATTTCCATTTGAATTGAAATGCCTTGTTAATTTGGATCCGGGATTTTATGGTCAAAGGAAACGTAGAGTACTCCTACCCTCGCTTTCGCATTGAATCCACTTTTTTTTTTTTTAAATTGAATGATAAAATCATGTGAGTCATTAGTGACCGCTTTGAAGAAAATTGGATTGAATTATTTTAATGAGATTTGATTTCATATTTATTTGATCATGTATGCTATTTCAGACTAGCTACATTCGCATGATTATGTAGCCTCATAGATTGGATTTTATTGTTTTGTTAATCGGAAATATCTTCTAACTTGATATTTTTGGTCTACTCTGCATGAATTCGAAATTACAGTGGATTTGATGAACAAGTTAGGGGATATTTCAAAGATTTCATTTGCATTTTAAATTTTTAGTTTAGTTTACCTTTTGGGATATCTCCCGTGATTATGTAAAAATGCTTTGATATTATCCAATGTGGAGGTTTTACCCCGTGGACGCACTTATATATACTTATGATTTTGTAATAATGGACATCCTCAATTGTGGGAGAATGTTTGATATGGAATTCTAATGCATCAAGCGTAATTTGGTGTTTTGTCACAGCCTTTAGCTTCTCATTATATCAATATTTTGTTTCATGTTGTGTATATTAATTTGTATATGGTTAACGACTACTTTAACTATCTTAATCATGTGCAAATGATATAATTTCTAATCAATCGTAATCCATATCTGGTTCCTTCCAAGTGTATAAAAGGCATAACAATTGTTTAATTCATTAGAATGACAGTTTATCTTCTTCATAAGTTGAATTATCAAATATAAGTTTTTTCATAACAGGTTTCCCTTATTGCAGAGATTTATAAATCTTATAGTTGTTATGATTTTTTATGTCTTGTTTGTCCTGTAAACCAACTCAAAGAGCATCACAGTCGATCATTTACGAAAAGCTTTTGGATCAACCGATGCGAGTTTCCTTCCTCCGACCAGCTTCGAAGTCATCATACACAGGACAAATTAGGAGCGCTTCCAGGGCAGTTAGTCGCTTGTTTGTTTACTGTTTTTATTAGTTTAGATAGAACTAGTATATTAGATTGTTTAATTTCAGTAAATATATTAGATCGTTTAATTTCAGTAAGTTTTATTTCTTTTTCATAAAATATAAAAAGTCAAAAAACATATATTGTTGTCTTAGGGCAGAAAACACATAAATTTTATAGGTTTTATTCAAATCTGCAACTTGTAGATAGTGTATATTTGTGAATAAGTTGTAATTTAACTGGTAGTTAGATGGTTAATTGTTAGAGTTAATGAAATAGTAATTAGTAGTTTATATATATAATAGTTAGCATAGTTTATATTTAGTTTTAATTTAATATTAGTAGTTTGTATTAATTAGATTAGTGTATTAGTTCGTTTTTATTTATTGTTAGATAATTTAGTTTCTTATATTTAGTTTTAGTTTGTTTTGTTTTAGTTTGTTTTAGTTTGTTTTATTTGTTTTAGATAGATTAGTTAGTTTAGATTGGTTTTCTCTTTGGTTTTCTTAGGACTTTAGAGCGGCCAACGGAGCCGTTAAACCCGTCAGGGTGGTTCATTCCAAACGGCTTGGGTTATTTAGACAACCCCGGACCAGTTCCACTCTCTCAATTGACGGACGGACAATTTCGCCCGTCAACACAGATGTTCTCATGGACCTTGGGGGTCTACGATCTCTATTTCCTCACTATTCACGAAGATAGAGGAAAGGGGCAAGGTATGTAATTCCCTTGTTTCTTTCGTCAATCTAATGGTCGTGAATGACCATGGGTCTTCCGACGGAATCTCGTCCATCGATCGATACTTATCCCTACACTGCTACTTTGGGATTTTAGGAGGGTCATTCCTCCTCGTACAAGGTTGTTAAGACTTGCACATTCAAGTCCTTTTTCCAGGTTCTTGGTAAACCTTTCCAAGGAGGGAATCTCTGTGAAGAGGTCTATTCTGGGGCAATCCTGGAGACCAATAAGGGGAAATAAATTCCTGAGAATGGACTGGAAGTCTGACTTGGTTCGACTTATGCATAATTAAATTCATTTATCAACATAAGCCATATGTGGCTTTTTCTATTATAAGCAGATATCTACCATTTCTTATCAAAACACTGCACAGACATTCTTATACTGTAATCATTCACAATTTCACAGTTTATGAGCATATATGTCATCATATGAATTTCAAGATGCAATATGTAAAACACTTATCATAAATAACACCAGAAGTGGGTGCAACTGCTGAGAGGGGTGCTCGTTTCCACCCAACCGTAGGCTTAGCGACTCCCAACGGATTTACCACTAGCCACCCCCG
>SNQJ01S0095248.1:47741-61151 GCA_010110895.2 Picea sitchensis | reverse complement strand
CGTTTTTCAGTGACCAGGAGCGAAGGTTGCAATCCTTCCTCTCTGCTATCACTCACTCTGTGTGTTGCCAGAGTTCTCCCCTCGCGTCTGCCCCCCAATCGCTTCTACCTTACACCTTATCCTCTTGCGAGGTTGCGTGTGGCGTGATTACCCTCGTGCTAGTCAGGCCTGACGGCTCTACGGATGGGCGGTTCACCTCCCCATCCCTCATTAAGCCATCTACCTACCAGTCTGCGAGACATTTAATTCAGGGCCAGCGAGCTGCTTTTGGTTCTCCGGGCCAGTGGAGTCCAAATACGGTATTAATTCTCGGCCGAAGTTAACGCCACCTTTCCAGGTGCCTTCCACCGCCATCGTGGTCTCTTTTTCTGCACATCCCCTCTCAGCAATCCTGCAATAAAATTAAAAATGTTATTCACATTCATTGACCTTTTCCTCAAGGTCCATTTACATCACATATTCACATTTATGAGTTTTCCATAGTTCTTGGCCAGTCCCGTTATTTTTACAAACTGGGGGAAACAGGGTGTTACAGTCTGCATTTTACAGTTATCAGCATATTTCTTATTTGATATAAGTCAAGTTTTATTGTATCTTTGTTATTGTTCACTGTGTCTATGTGTTAATATTATAAATCTGTGGTTTCATTTTGTTCCGCTCATAAATCCAAATCAATAGAGTAACAAATCGAGATAATATGAGAGAAAATACTATAACCAATGTATGCATATGAAAGAATTTAATTTCAAAATAATTTACTTAAGTATTTCAGAGTCCATACTTGAGGAATTATTGGTGTTAATGTTGGGTGGAGATTCGTCATCTAAGGATGATAAGATAATGGTAGGAATTGTGAGAAATCTGGTGAAGATTGAGGGAGAAAATAACTCAAAATGTGCCCATAAGGTAAAATCAAAGGCTTTGATGTTAACTCCTCTGATGCAAATTAGAGGAGTTGTTAACAAGTAACCTAATGACCATCGACACAGTTGGTATTAAGGGATTTGATGACTATAGATCTATTTTTTTAGAAGTTCACCAAGATAAAGCAAATCGACAAAGTTAATATCAACTCCTACGATGTGAATTGGAGGAGTTGTTGGCAATTGTTCCGATGTACATTGCCAAGGTTACCTTGAAAGTCCTCAATATGTCATCTGCGAAGTTTCGGGTAACTCCTTCGATCGCATCGGAGGAGTTAATATGAACTCCTTTGATGCGGTCGAAGGAGTAAATGGAAAATTACCCCAACTATGCCGACAATGATGGTGTTAAGAAAATTCTGTGCATGGTGTTTGACACTAGGTCTCATCATATTGATTTAGAGTAAGCCCTCAAACAAAGCTTGAATTGAATGGATTTTAGAGTAAGGTCGAGTTCTCTTCGCATCAATGTGCCAGACTCCAGGAAACATTTATATATTACAATGGGTGAAGGTATTTCTGACAGCAATAGCATGTCCAGACCATGGAACAAATATCAGTGAATGCTTAGGAAGGGTTTTTTGAGAGTCGATTACCTTGAAAGAATGATGTTGTAGGGTTATTATAGTAGGGACTCCAAGTGGATAATCGTAGCAGTCGTGGGGGGAGTTAGAGATCCTAAGGATAATAATTGGAAACAAAAGAAATGAGAATAACCCTAACCCCAAATTGTAGGTGGTGGATCGAGGGCTTACCTAATTGCTAGATGTCACGTGGATATTCATGATCGATTGAGGGTGCTCGGGTTGGAAATCAATGCACTCTTGTTTTGGGGATACCTTATTATCCTTGGCACTCAGTGAGATAGTGATGAAAAGGGGGAGAGATGTATTTATAATGTTAGGAGAAATCAACATTTAATGCAGGTCGATGTCATTTAACATCGAATGAGTTGAGGTTAAGTACTCCCATGTATATCAGAAGAATTCATGGGAAGTCCTATGATATGCATCAAAGAACATAATGTGAAGTGTTTTGGTTCTATTGGAGTAGATGGAGGCAACTCCTTCGATGAAATTGGAAGAGTTGGAGATAACTCCTCCAATTTCATCAGAGGAGTTGCAACTAACTTGTGTAATAGAAAGGTCTATCGGAGGAAAAGAAAAGAACTCGGTTTAGCTCATCGAAGGAGTTAGGATAAACTCCTTCGATGTACATTGAAGGATTTGAAGGTAACTCCTCTGATGTGCATCAGAGTTTCGAACAACTTGGCCGAAAATCCTAAGGACTTGTTTGAGAGAATTTCTTAAGTGTTTTCTTTTTTAGAAATGAAATTTGAGAGAAGTGAAAATTGAAGGATGAACTTGAGAGGTAAGTACAGAAACTGTTGGAGGAGCTTATAAAAGTCAAAAATGTAAGGGGATCCATTTCTTGAAATAAATTTACAAATGAATCGCAGGGGAAATGGAGGGTTGTAGTGTCTGGCACAATAGGTCCATTACGTGTGCAAAAACTCATAAAAAATAAAATTTATGCTAACTAATTTCTTGTAGCTTACCAGCTACGAATTACACACACAAATATAACTATTATATGACACCATTAATTAGTTTCATCTACAACATTATAAAATCACACATGAATGCAACTAATAACTAATTACAACAACATATAAATCAGCCTTATACACAAAGTTCATGCACAACAATTAAAACTCATAATGCAATACAGAAAAGAAATAAAACACTTGTCTTTTTAAAATAGTTGTGCAACGAGTTGCTTGGGACAGATGTTCCACCCAACCATAGATTTTTTGTTCCAAATTTTAACAACAAGTCACCCCCAAGTTGGGGCTAGCAATCCACAAAAGAGGGTGGTCTCTTATTGTCCACTCACAGCTCAAAAAACTCACAACCCACTGGTATTCTCGTACGGTTATTTCGGTTTTCCACCAGCTCTCTTCCTCTCAACCTACCCAACCCAATGAATGTACCCCTTCATTGATATCAGTCCCTTGGGAATTCCATTCATTTATCAAGGTCTCTCTATCACAAGTAACCAGGAATCTCTTTGTTGGGAATTCAAGGGAACTCACTGCCACGGAAACAACAACAAACACTTGTTGTTACAATGCAACTTACACAGGAGTTCACTCTTTAGGCATAACAATCTAACTCTTCAATATTCTACTCCAAATACGCTCTAGAAATTATCCAACATGCTCCACAATTCTCTCTCCATGGTTTCTCCAGCTCTAGCTCTCTTTTTCTACTATCTGTCTATTGTTCATGCAAAAACATGACATTGTAAAATTGTTGTAACTTCCCATACGAATTTTCTCTCCTTTGGCTTGCTTGCTTGATTCACACACTTCCCTAAATTGATTGTACTCGACCCCCATTCTCCCAATAACTATGGGATGTGACTTCTCACACCCACCTTCTTGCATGCATTCAATGATTTCCTTTGGGGACACTAAATCAGAAAATAGAAGTTTAATACATAATTATAATAAAATTCACGAATGTGGGCTGAATTAATAGACATGGGTAATTTCGCTTTGGACCCCTCTTAGACATCCTCTTAGACCCTCCCCTGCCTTGTGGATTAATTCAAGCCCCATCTCTTTCCATGTCCCCCTTACTATATTGCATCATTGTCCATGTCCCCCTTAGTAGTTTGCATCACATTTTATTATTAAAATTCAGAAATACAATTTGCATATACATCGCTTGGTCATAGCCACACATTATATCTACATTAAGTATTAATTAAACTGGGTATTATAGTGGGGATGTTACATTCCCCCTCCCCTACAATTGTGTGTCATCCTTGGTGCACACTATGATGATATACATATATATACAAATTTACATCACAATGCTTAAATAAATAAAATTATGCAATTTTGCAACTCCTGCAGCAGTTCCAACCATAATATCTTGTTCCTATCAACCCACTGACCCAAGGAATGTACCCCCTTGATCATCCTTATTCCATCAGGTTGTACCATTCATTTTTTAGGGCCCACGGTGTAGCTTGGCTAATACTTTGAGATGTGGTTATGGAACTCTAGCTACTCAAAACAGATCATTGCATTATGTTTTCTTCAAAATTGACAAAAATTTGGGGGTATTCTTCCCGCATGTTTTCTTTGTGCTCCCATGTAGCATCTGCAGTAACATAGCAGGTCCATTGAAACATTTCCAACCCTATGGATTTGTTCCTAAGAACTTTGACTTTCCAGTCCATGATGTGTACTAGTTCCACCCGAAAATCCCCTTTGATTTCCACCTAGATCACAATCTAATCAATTATGTGGTTAGGGTTAGGCACATATTTATTTAATAACGACACATGAAATACATTATGCACTCTCATGGATGCAGGAAATGCTAACATGTATGAAATTGGCCCTATCTTCCTTGGGATTTCAAAATTTCCACATTATCTTGTTGCCAACTTTGGCAACTTCCTAATCTTAGAGAACTTCTCTTCGCCTTCACTTTAAAAAATACATGTTCATCCACTTTAAAGTATCTGAAAACTATGTTCTTGTCTGCATAACTTTTCTGCATGTCTTGGGCAGCCTTTAAATTCTGCTTGATCTTTGTCATCTTCTCTTCCATTTCCTTCAAGAAATCTGGTCCAACAACAGCTCTGTCTGTTGGATTATCCCAACTCAATGGTGTGTTACACTTCCCACCATACAATGTTTTAAATAGACACATTTTTAATGAGGCTTGATGCCCATTATTGTAAGTTAATTCAACTAAATGAATATAATCTTCCGACTTTGATGGTTGGTCCATCACATACATTCTAAGAATTTCCTCAATTATTATGTTAGTCCTATATGTTTTCCCATCTAACTATGGGTGATATGTTGTACTAAGATATAGATTTGTCCCAAACCTTTCAACAAACCTTTCCAACAATTGGATGTAAATTTTGGATCTCTGTCTGAACAATTTCCTTGGGCACTCCATGTAGCCTAGCAACTTCCTTCATGTAGATTTCTGCAATATTTGTTGCCTCATGTGCAGTCTTCACAGGAATAAAATGTGTTTCCTTAGTCAATTTATCCACCACCACCATGATGAAATCATGTTGCTTCATTGTTCTCGACAACTTAGTAATAAAATCCATTGTGACAACTTCCCACTTCCATTCTAGAATGGGCATTGGCTATAACAATCCAGCTAGATGTCTACGCTCAATCTTCACCTTCTGGCATTATAGACATCTACCTATGTAATTAGCCACTTCTTTCTTCATTCCTGGCCAAAAGTATTGGCTTCTTATAGCTACAATTGTCTTCTAATATCTTGGGCCCAACATATGGCACATTGTTCATTTCTCTTAACACTGTATTTTTCAGCTCACTATAATTTGGCACATATATTTTTCCTCTATACGTGAGTACCCCATCCTCTTGCAACTCATAGTATTTAAATTTCTAATCTAAGTTTCCTTGCTGTAATGATTATTTTATTGCCAAATAGTGTTGATATGAATTTGGTGCTGCAATAATTGCATATTTCAGATCAATTGTGTACATGTTAATGGTTGCAATATGCATCTCACGTGCTCTCTTGTTGAGTGCATCAACCACTTGGATTTCTTTGCCTTTGATGTGCTTAATTTGAAATTCATACTCACTAAGAAATTAAACCCATCTAGTTCACCTGACATTTAATGTGGGTTGTCCAAACAAATGTTTCARACCACAGTGGTTTTTCCTTARCTCAAATTTCCTCCMCATGAGGTAATGTCTCCATGTTTTTAATGCATGTACAATTGTCGGTAATTACAAGTCATGTTTAGCATAATTCCTCTCATGCTCTTTTAATTTTCTAGACTCATAGCATACCACATGATCTCTTTGTGTGAGCATGCGATAAGTTCTCCCTTGCATGCATCAGTGCAAAAAACAAAATCTTCATCTAGGTATGCAATCTTCAAGAATTGTGCACTTTTCAAGATGTCTTTTAGCTATTGAAATCTCTCTTCACACTTGGGATTCCATTCAAATTATGATCCCTTATTTCGCAAATAAGTTATTGAACTTGCACTCTTTGAGAATCCCTTTATGAATCTTCGGTGATAACCAACAAGATCCATGAATGATCTTACCTCTGTAACACTTCTTGGCATTGGCCATCCTCTAATGGACTCTATGTTCTCGGGTGGACTCTTATCCCTTCTGCTAAAATTATATGCCTCGAGTAGTGAATATTCTTTTGATAAAAGATGCATTTACTTAGTTTAGTATACAATTTATGCTCTCTCAAAACTTGCAACATTGTTCTTAAATGTTGCTCATATGCATCCTCTGTCTTTGAGTAAATGAGTATATCATCTAGGAACATAGTGACAAAATTTTCCAGTTATTCCCTAAACACTCCATTCATCACACACTTGAAAACAACTGGGACATTTGATAGCCCAAATAGCACTATCGTGAATTCATAATGCTTGTATCTTGTCCTGAATGTTGTCTTGTTTATGTCTTATTCCTTTATCCTCACTTGATGATAACATGATCTCAAGACAATCTTGGAAGATATGCTTGCACCTTTCAGCTGATTAAATAAGTAATCAATTCTTGGAAAATGATATTTCTTCTTTATGGTGACCATATTTAGCTTTCTGAAATCAATACACAACCTTAAGGTTCCATCTTTCTTCACAAAAAGAATCGGGACTCCGCAAGGTGACACACTTGGGTGTCTATATCCATTCTTTAATATCTCTTCAAGTTGCATTTGCAGCTCTTTTAACTCTAGTGTGCCCATTCTATATGGTGTATTGGACAATGGGGCAACTCTTGGAATCAAATCAATGTCTCTCTTTGGTGGAAATCCTAGGATTTCTCCAAAAATATTTCCAAAATCCCTTAAGACTAAATGGTATTCAATGATTTCCACTTTATCTCTGAGTGCCTCTTCCATATGGGATGCAAAAATCTTACATCCCTTCCTGAAGCTCTTTTTCAACTGCATAGTTGAAATTTATCTAACAACTACAACTCTTAGAATGCCTTGAATCTTTCTTTGTTTCCCTTCTTCATCAAAACATGTGATTGTCTTATTGTAACAATCTAGGACAACATCATGTTTTTCCAACCAATCCATGCCAATTAGACAATCATATGAACCCAATGGTATGATGTTCACATCTACCTTTGTGCTAAGTCCATTCATCTCTATTGGACAATCTTTAATAGTTCATTGATTTTCATCTTATCCCCTGTGGCTAACTAAACTAACCAAGATTTCTTATGCTTACTTATTTGCAAGTGAAATATTTCAACAATGTTAGAGTTTAAGTAACTACAGCTAGCTCCATAACCAATTAAAATTATTATGGGTTGGTTATCAATCTTACCTTCCACTTCAATCATGTGGGATTGATATTAATCTTGCTTGTTGTCTAATGCTACATAAATCTTTGGCATGTTTCCTCCCATGTATTCAACTATTTCAACTTCTTGAATGTTTTGGACATTCCTCATTATTTCTCCTTTGTGAGGGCAGTCCCTATATAAGTTATTTCTCTCACATCCCCAACATTGTACATGTTGTTGCCTTGGCTTTTTCCCAAATGAATCTGCAACCTTGTGCTCATTTTGGGTTGACTGACCTTGTTGATTTTTTGTGGATTTGTTCTTGAAAAATGGTGGCTTAAAACCTTTTTTCCTTCGATCATTTTTACCGTTCATCTTGTCATTCCAAGTTTTTTGGAACATTGGCCTTCCTCGGCTCTACTCATAAAGATGTTTTTCTCCTCTTATGGCTTCCTCCAAAGTCTTGGGGTTATCATATTGTATCTTTTCATTGTAGAAAGAGGGAAAACCACTTAGAAACCTTTGGATTTTGACTTTCTCATCCTTGATGAAGTCCACATATTTCAACAACTCAAAGAATCTCTTCTCATATTCATCTATTGTCATGCTTCCCAACTTAAGTTCAAGGAACTCTTTCATCTTCCTTTCATAATAATGCTTATAAAAATATTTATCTTGGAAATACCCTTTGAACTACGTCCATGAGATTATCTTCTCATCCAGGTGCTTGGCTTGCTTAAACTGATTCTACCACAAGGCTATCTTCCCTTGCAAGTGGTAGGTTACAATTCTAGCTTCTACCCTTGAGGGGTAATCATGACCCTGAAAAAAATTCTTCATTTCCAACAGCCAGGCCTTGACCTCTTCTCATTTCCTGTGCTCAATATTGAAAGTTCCTGGCTTGATTTTCCTTAGTACACCTTGAAATATCTCTGCCTCATGCATTCTTCTCTGTCTCTTGATAGGAGACACACTTGGCATGCTCCCTATCCAAAAACTTGCATGAGTTCTTCTAGTGGATTTCCTTGGAGAATGATGGCACCTGCTCATGCTTCATGACTTCCTATCATTCCCTTTATCATCCCTTATGTTACAGGATATGGATGTTTCCACTTGTCTAGAACTAGTTATTTTATGGTGACAGAGTCTTTGTTAACTTTCCTATGCAACAGATTCAGAATCTGAAATGTCTCTTCCTAAGCCTTCATAATCCTTTCTATATATGCTCTATCGCTATGCACTTCTCTTTGCAAGATTCTCATAGTTACAAGATCCTACATGCATATTCTTCCATTAGACTCTATCTTAACATTTCCCATGCTGACATGCAAACCTATGACCTCCTTCTCATGGTTGTAAGACCCCTGGGCATCTTCCATAACTCCAATTTTCATATAAGAACCAAAGTTGTAACTCTATCTCTGGTTCGAACACTTTAAAATTTGATGATGTTGTTGGTGTTATCCTTAGTGAGGAAATGCGATGAAAAATCACAGGTGAGACATCAAGTAATGTGTTAAACATGGAGAACAGGGGAAGACAAAGGATGGAGGAAAGGTCTTAGGGAACCACAGGAATTCTAGGAAGGGCAGATCCAAATCCAGATTTGGAAAGATAGAGTGTTGGAATTGTGGGAAGAAAGGACATATGAAGAAAGAGTACAGAGATCCAAAGAAACAAAGAGATGGATAGTAGGAGAAAAATCAGGAAGCAAATGTAACAGGTGATGTGTTACAAGATGCTTTGAGTCTTTCTATAGATAATATTTATGAGTCTTGGGTAGTAAATTCAGGGGATTCATTTCATGCCACACCCCATAGGAAATATTTTCTAGATTATGTTCAAGGTGATTTTGGATAGGTTCATTTGGGTGATGATGCACCATGCAAAATTGTTGGAATGGGAAAGGTAAAAATAAAGCAAAGCAATGGAAACCAATGGTTGTTGAAAGAGGTAAGACATGTTCCAGATCTAAGGAAAAATCTAATTTCAACAGGGAACTTGGTAAGTGAAGGTTGTATATCAATATTGATCTAGATTTTATGAGCAAAACGAAATGAATACAGATTATTAAAATATGCTTAACACGGAATACCAGAGATACAATAAAACCAGTTTTCTATTCAATAAGAAAATAAGTTGAAACTATAAAATGCAGTGGAAAACAAGATTGTTGGAATGGTGGTAGCTTATCTCTGAGAAGAGATGTGACGGTTACACTCATTTGCAAGAATATGATTACAATTAGACTCTAAAGGCCTTTTTACAATAAATAGGAATGTCAAAAACCCTAGACATCCAAAAATCTAACCCTAAGAGATGAAGCGCCAAAAGTCATGTGGGCCCCGTTTGGGTAAGTTAGTACATCAACTTCCTGGGTCTTAACTTTTGCATACGATCTATGTTTTAGGCGCACGATAGCCCATTGGAAAGGTCTATCCGAGGACTACACATTTTTCTCCTATTTCTCAAAGGTCATCTCCGACTATGGTGAGCCCTAAAAACGTTGTTTAGGGCCTCAAAATGGCCCTTCAAGTAAGGGACCCGAAAACTAGGAAAAAACTGCCAAACTGGAAAGCTGCCAAAATGAACTAGTTGGAATAGGTGGGAGGCCACCGACATCCATACAGATCAATCCTCCTCCCTTAGGAAATAATGGTCTCCATTGCATTGAGTTCTCCCATCAAATGAGGACATTTCTGTTGAATTTGGCCACGGGTGAGCCACTTGCCTTGGTGCAGGAGATGCCCTGCTTTAACAACTCGATAAAGTTGGATCCTTTGTTATTGGGCGCCCTTGATCTATGTGTCCACAATATTTTTATTGGATGCTTGTTGCATGTAGCCAGGTTTGAGCTATGTTGGTGTCAACTGCTATGCTATCTCTGAGGTGTCCAATAATGGTGGGAAATATGCCTGAAGGAGAGCCACGTTGAAGACTAGGTGTAGGCCAAGGAAAGGGGGAATGTTGAGTGCAAAATCATTGTCACCCATAGCCTTGATGATGGTGTATGGCCCATACTGGAGTGGGAGAATCTTATGATGGGGCCCTGTAAGGCATTCTTTCTACAAGTGAAACCAAACTTTTTCGCCCACTTGAAACTTATGTGGCACCCAGTGTTGATCATGGCGTTGCTTGTACTTGGAAATGGACTTATGTAAAATATCCTAAAACCATTGGCGGATGTGTTGGATCAGCTCAATGAACCAGGTGGCTTTGTCAGCTTCTGGTGGAGCTAGGGACGAGTCAGTTGAGGTGGTCACCAGGGGTAGTGCAACATCCATGGGAATTGTACATGCGCAGGATATGTATGATCATCTGATTGACGACCTCAGTTTGGTCATTTGTCTAGGGGTGGAAGGAAGTGGATTTGGTGAGCTTGGTATCCAGCACTGACCAGAGGCTCGACCAGATTGTGTTGAGGAACCGACTGTCTTGATATGAGACAATGATTTTTGGGATCCCAAAGTGTACCTAGACATATTCAAAGAAGAAATTAACAATGGCCTCTACATTGATGTTCTTGTTGTACGCAGCCAGAATCACCATCTTGGAAAAGCGATCAACAACCACAAAAACACAGTCATTTCCCCTCTTGGTGGACGGGAGGCCTGACATGTAGTCCATTGAGATGGATTCCCACGGCTTGTCAGGAGTAGGCAAAGGGGTGTACAGGCCTTATTTCTTAGTGGTCAGTTTGGAAATAGTGCAGGCGGTGCAGGACCTAATATACTTGCCGACATCCTATCAAAGTTTCAGATGGTAGAAATGTTTTTGCAGCACTGCCATTGTCTTTTTTACGCCAAATTGTCCTGCCACCCAACTATAGTGAGCTTTCAAAATCAGCTTCTTGTGCTAGCTTGATGGAACGTAGAGATGGCCCAGATGGCACAACATCACATTCTGAAGATGGAAATTAACAACCACTGAGTTTTCTCCCAACATTTAGTAGGTGGTGGAGAAGTAAGGGTTTGTCTCATAGAGGTGAGGACATCTGGAGGTCTCATGGTCACAAGAGTCTAGCACCGTGGTGAGTGTTGCGACTGGAGGTCAGCTGATGCAATCAGAAACTCAATTGGTACTTCATGTTTTATACTTGATGTTCATGTGGAACTGTTGTAAGTATGTGGACCACTTATGATGGCGGTCGTTGTGCAATTTTCCTTGGGTCTGCATGAACTATAGTGGCTTGTGATCAGTGTGGATGATTGTCTCCTTCCCCAGAATGTAATACCTCCACTAGCGACAGGCTTGCATAATGGAGTGCATTTATTTGTTGTAAGTAGGGTACTTACGGATAGCATCTGATAGTGTCTCACTATGATATGCCACAGGGTGGCTATGTTGAGTGAGAACGGTGCCCACAACATAGTCTGAAGCATCTGTCTCGATCTCAAAGGAATGTTGTAGGTATGGTAATGAAAGTATTGGGGATGAGCACAAAGGCTGCTTCAATTCATTGAAGAATTGTTTTTGGGACATGCCCCACACAAATTTGTCCTTAACACCACAATTGGTTACTTGTCTAAGGGCCCATGCAATATGAGAGAATCCCAACATGAACTTGTGATATAAATTGGCGAGGCCCAAGAAGCTCCGAAGCTCAATGATTGTGGTTGGGGCTGGCCAGTCACAGATGACCTGAATATTGGTTGGATCCATATGCACACCATCTTGATCAACAATGTATCCTAAGTAATGGACCCTTTCCATGTCGAATGAGCATTTTTCCAAGTTTTCATATAGTTTGTGTTGTCTCAGGGTGTGCAGAACCTGCTAAATATGTTGCAAGTGTTCCACCCAAGTATTTTTGTATATGAGGATGTCATCCAGATACACCACTACAAAAGTATTAGTGAAAGGTCGCGGGATATCATCTATCATCCTCATAAAAGTTGTTGGAGCATTTGTCAAACCGAAGGGCATGACCAACCATTCAAAAAGACCTTTTTTTGACTTGAAGGTGGTCTCCCATACATCTGTTTGTTCTATTGGGACTTGGTGGTAGCCAAACTTTATATCAATATTACAGAAGTATTTTTCCCTTGTGAGTTGATCAAGGAGGTTGTCGATTCAGGGAATTAGGTACCGGTTTTGAATTGTGATTTTATTCAGGTCTGGGTAATCAATGCAGAGTCGTCAGGTCCCATCTTTATTCTGCACTAGTACAATTGGGCTCTGTTGATGGGTGTAAGTGACACACCGTCAACTGGAAGGTCAGATCCAAACTGGGTTTGTCTAATTAACCCAATTCGTTTGGAATGAGCTGACCCGACAGGTTTAATGGCTTCGTTAGAAAACTAAGTCCTAAAAATGATAAAACAAATAAACTAATCTAGAGCTAAGATACTAACTATATATGTTTGTTAATTACAAGTGTTCTAATAGAAACATGAATATATACAAATGATTATAAACATTCTATATACAACTTGCAAGGTTTACTTGTAATCTTGCGAAATGAATGTTCGTAAAATTAATTCTAACTAAGATAAAGAAATAACAGAAATATTTCATGTTGTTTTCTTTTTGAATGTTTAAAGCCTTTAAGCTAATAAATACTAAGCAAATTCAATCGAAACAACGATACATAAACTGTTAAATCTAATTCATGCAATCATCATTTCATTAATAAATAATTTAACTTAATAACACACAAACTAACCTATAGTTGATCAGTGAAACTAACCTTATCTTTATGTGTTGTTTGAGCTCCTACTTGTCCTGCTTGTAAGGGAAACCTATGACAGAACCATACTAGTACTTCCAGAATAAAATCAAATAATTGTTTGATGTGTTGGAGTGAGGTTATAATAGCAGAATGATAACTGATTAAAAATCATGTGATCTTATGATAATCAATAACTTAGAACGAAAGGAAACTCAATTCAGAGTATTAATATTATCAAACATTTAATATCTGAAATAAATTCAAGAACAATCAAATGATAGATTGATCACATATACAAAATGGAATGACAATATGAAACACCATATGATGACAAGGCTACAACTAAATCATGTTGGATTACTGAGAGGGGGGGTGAATCAGTAATAGCGTAATTATAATTTTTTTTCTCCAAATAATCCAAGTGTTATATCAATGTAGAATTATTATCCAATAATGAGCAATAAGAA
>SNQJ01S0095248.1:8479-28810 GCA_010110895.2 Picea sitchensis | reverse complement strand
GCAAACTATGACTTTGATGAAATGGATATATCAATGGGGAACACATCATAAGAGGATTCATGACATCAATTAGATCATTGGTTTGAACACTTCCTTTGATGAGATTGATCTTTTCAAAATGCAAAGCATAAACATTAAAATTCTAACTAACCAAAGAAAGAATATGAAACGTAGAATGTTTGATCTCCATAAGAGAGAGTGCATTTTCCTTTTCAAAAATAAATCGTGTAAAATCATCTCGCAACGTGTATTTTTTCCATGTGAATGATGAAAGTGAAAGAGCGTCAAATCCGACTTCAAAAATGTTATGTATGGAATTAATTTCACCAAATCTTGGCATATCGAAAAGATTTGATTGTGATGGGAAAGAGTAAGATATTATGGGTAAAGTATCATGTCCATCAGAATCTAAGAAGAGATCGGGATGTAAAGAGTAAAAGGAATCAGAAATGAGCACATGAAAAGAATCTCTTGAGCTATGATATTTAACAATAGTATTCTCAAGACATTCCTCTCTACTTTCCTTAAAATTTCCACTATGTTTTGGTGATAAATCCTTCAACATAATATGATCGTCTAAATTTGTCTCATGTATGATGGACAATTTAAAACTTTCATAACAAACATCTAATCTTTCATGTGGATAAGGTATGATTTGTGGATGAAGCTTTAAGGTTTCTTCTTCAAATTTCAGATTTACATCTCTAATCAGTTTCATAGGAATGTTAGAATGCTTAAGATGATTATCGTCACCTAAGTGTTCTTCAATAACTAAATTTAAGTACTGATCAGAGAAAGAGTTAGAAGAATGAGGACATTCACCTTGACCCAACATTGAATCTTCTTCCACAATGGTCGAGGACTGAAAATACAATGATTCGGAGGAAAAACCAATTTGATTGTCAGTAAGAACCTTTTCAATAGATTCTACCTCCTTTGCTTGTTCAAAATTTTTGGATGGATTCCTCTCATCCTGCGAACAAAATTCCTCTCGCAATTGAGTGATGGGATTTGTAACTGATTCATCATTCACAATTGAATATGACTGGATGAAAGGGATGCAAGCATCATAGAGGAGATTTAGTACAAATGACATGTATTCAAGATTAAATTTACAGAGAACATGATGGATTCTTGTTGAAAAGCCTTCTGGAGATGAATTGTCATTAATTAGTAAAGTCTGAAATTCTTCACATAATTGATTGTAATCATAGTTTTCAAAAGCATCTAAAAATTCCTCTACAAATTGAAACCAATCAAAAATGTGATATGTTGGAAAAGACTCAAACCAATGTTTAATCCGACCCCTAAAAGTAAAGCAAACAATCTGCATAAAACCTTTAAATCAGAAATATCATGCTTGTTGCATTTACACCAAAACTTGTTAATATGGTCTTTAGCATATACATCCCCCCCACCATCAAATGTGAGTTTGGATAAGTGAGAGATTGTCTCGTTGGGAATATCAGGTAATGAGAAGTGGAAAGCATGTTCCAACACAGTGATTTGGGAAGCCATGGAGAATTAAATACATTCGAAACAAAGACTCCTGCAAGGCCAGCTTGTCAGTTTGGCCTACCTTCTAGTGCATTTCAAGATGACACAGAAGAAGAATTTATAAATCTAAATTATGACAGGCTGAGGGATAAAACATTTAATCATGAAATTTAACTCGTCCCTCCTTCTAACGCCATTTGTTGACTAGCATAAGTGACACACCGTCAACTGGAAGGTCAGATGCAGACCGGGGTTGTCTAATTAACCCAAGCCATTTGGAATGAACTGACCCAACGGGTTTAATGGCTTTGTTAGCCAACTAAGTCCTAAAAATGATAAAAGAAATAAACTAATCTAGAGCTAAGATACTAACTATATATGTTTGCTAATTACAAGTGTTCTAATAGAAACATTAATATATACAAATGATTATAAACAATCTATATACAACTTTCAAGGTTTAATTGTAATCTTGTGAAATGAATGTTCGTAAAAGTAATTCTAATTAAGATAAAGAAAGAACAAAAATATTTTTTGTTGTTTTCTTTTTGAATGTTTATAGCCTTTAAGCTAATAAATTCTAAGCAAATGCAATCGAAACAATGATACATAAATAGTCAAAGCTAATTCATGCAATAATCATTTCATTAATAAATAATTTAACTAAATAACACACAGACTAACCTATAGATGATCATCGAAACTAAGCTTATCTTTTTGTGTTGTTCGAGCTCCTACTTGTCCTGCTTATAAGGTAAACCTATGACAAAATTGTACGAGTACTTCCAAAATAAAATCAAAGAATTGTTTGATGTGTTGGAGCGAGGTTATAACGGCAGAATGATAACTGATTAAAAATCTTGTGATCTTATGATAATCAATAACTTAGAACGAGAGGAAACTCAATACAGAATATTAATATTATCAATCATTTAATATCTGAAATAAATTCAAGAACAATCAAATGATAGAGTGATCACATATACAAAATCGAATGACAAATTATGGACAGTGTCTATAATATTTAACAAAATGAAACACCATATGATGACAAGGCTACAGCTAAATCAAACATAGTAATATCTCATAATACAGAAGTAATAGAAGAACATAATGGAACAAGCATTAGACAGGTCTAAAGCCAATAGTGAATTACTTTCCCATTATCCATTCTCAAAATCACATGTCCATACTGTATTAAAGCAAAAGTTCCCTATTACTAAACAGCAACCACTATTTAAACTAGTCTTGGATCAACAACCTCTTATCATGCAAGATAGAGGGTAATCCCAAAAAAAATAGATTGTTTTACAAAATTAGTACAACAGAGAAACACTCATGTAGGAGTTTGTTTATCAAAATTAATTACATAAATGACATAGTTTTATCAAACAAAAAGAGAAATTACTAAACTATGCAACACATAATCCATGATTCCTTCTCCTTGTGAATAGCATCATAATTGTTATTTTCCTAAAAATGACAAAACGAAATTGAATTAAGATAACAATACAAACTAATATTACAAAAGATAAGCTACATGATTCTATAGCCAGCTACATGATTCTATAGCAAGAAAAATAGTAAAAAATAAAATCTATCTATTTTATTTTTAAAACATAATCAAACAAAAAACAAAACAGCGATTTACTATTTCAGCAATTTGACAAAGAGGTATCTGATAAATCCAAATTTATGATAGTGAAATTTGTTGAGTTTTTTAATGATCATATTATTAGACTGCTTAATCCTCGTGTTTGTAAAATTTTAGTTTGAATTACTATGTTCCTTATGCCTGCAATTTTTCCTAACAATTGATTTGTTAATGAAACCTTGATTCAGTTCAATAGCAGGAGCAGGAGAAACGGTCTTCTTCAATACATCTATTACCTCCTCTAACGATTTTCTGGGCACGAAATTGTACCGTGGTTTTTGCCCAAAGGGTTTCGCATAGCAATAGAGTTTGGTTCAGTGGTTGCATGGTCTCCATGTGGATCAATATCTTGACTTTCGGTGGTCGGGTTACAGGGATTGGGGTTTTTTTTGGAAATGAGAGGTGAGTCTATTGTGTTCTCGGGTAGGACGAAATTGTTTCTACATAGGAAATCTTCCCAAGTATCCCCAATCTAAGCTAGATGCAAAAACAACAGAATTCGAATAAGCCCATGGTTGAAAAGGCTAGACAGAGGGTTTAAACTCTGTTTCTGATAACGCTTAGACATTTTAAGTAGACTCATGAACAGGTAGAAAGGCATATTTAACTTGCAACCCAAAAAAAAACCATCAATAGGCTTGAATCTCTGAGCAAAAATATAAAAAAAATGTTGACCTCAACTGAAACAGAAATTATGAGATTTTTCCCTCCAAAGAACGAGACGTATCTCTAAAACGGTGTAGTTTTTGAAGAAATTTCCCACGTGGACAGTAAATGAGCCCATTTGGGAAATGGGTTTCTAATGGTCTCCCCAAATTGTTAATTGATTGCTCAGAAATCCTTCCGTAAAAACATGTCTCTATTACATACTTACAGATTTGAACTCTGCTATGTAATCACGAATGTGTAAAAAATCAGGGTTGTTCAGATCTGCACTACTACAGGAGCCACAGATATGATTACAAAGAAACAGCGGAGATAGCGAGAGGTGGGTTGGGCTCTCCAAAACTCAAAATGTAGGGTGAGGTCTGCAAAATTGGGAGAGACCTGATACCTAAAGATTCAGGAGGCTATCATACTTGGCAATTTGAGCTTTGAGTGGCTAGGAACCAGAGGACACGTAGGCTTGTAAACCACTCTGCATAATTAACATTAAACCCAAAATACTACCAACTACCTTTTCCAAAAATGAATGTCAGTCTGAGTTACACAGGACAAAAGGTGAGGTGAAATTATGAGTGTGTTAGTTCTGTACCATGGTGATCTAATCATGATGCGACTGGTAACAGTAAGATTTGTGTTTGGAAATTAACCAAAGGTTGTGAGTAGTCAAGCATACACCAAATGTGAAATACCATATCACCAACCAGCCATAGATATGACTAAGTCATATTTCCCAAAGTGAATCAATCAAATTTTATGATAATGGATCAATAAATGAAAAGATTGACTTACAAACTTATAGGTTTATAAAAATAATGTAGATTCCCTTTAGTCATAATCCCATAAAAGAAACAAATAAATCACACAATGTAAGATGATCACTCAAGCCAAAATTTTGTTCTAATTTCATGCTTTTAGTCATGAAATTGAACAAAACAAACGATAGATTAAAATGAAAAACTCTAATGCTCAGCTAGGCCAATGAATCTTCTCAAATCCAAAAGATAGAAAATTTTGTAAGGAAAAGGAGGCAACTACAAAAAAAATTATCCCATGGTGATGATATTTTAACATGATAAAATTGACAAGAGTAGTTGGTTGCAAATAGGCTCCCACAAGGTGATGAGCTAGGATGGATGTTCCCTTTGTGGAACAGTTCTTTGATCTGCCTCTTAATCTCCTTGTTTTCTAATAAAGAAGCGGTAGACCGGACCATTAGGTAGCGGTGCACCTAGGGTCAGATCGATGGGATGCTTGACCTGGCATTGCATAGGTACCCCGGTAGGAGAGGAGAAGATATCTAAGTATTCTTCCACTAACTTATCCACTTGATTTTGTTGTGTGAGGAGATCGGTCGTGGAGGCCCTAGATGTGGTTGCGATCTTTCGCTTACTCTGAGAGAGAATCACAAAGAAGACAATTTCTCATTCTGAGAGATGACCTTCTTGCTTTTCTTGGCAGAGATCAAGGAAATAGCACTAGGAGGGACTGCCTTGGGTATCATATACAATTTCTTGTTTAAAGTAATAATAACACTACGAGGCCTAGACTCATATATAGCATGACATTTCCATAAATAATGTTGGCCCAAAAGAACATTACCAACTTCGAGAGGAGCAATATCACACAATACCTTGTCTTTGAAGAGCTTTATGTTGTACGACAGTCGACACTATTGGATGACGTGGAGATCACTTCCTTGGCGGAGCCATCCAATGGTGTAGGGATGTGGATGTGACGTTTTCGTTGGGGCCAACCGCTTGATGACCTCTGTTGAGATGAGGTTCTTCTGGCTACCACTATCAATGATGAAGTGCAGCAGGGTGCCTTTTACCCACATCTGTGAATGGAAAAGGTGCTCGCCTTCTTCTGTCTTGTCCGGTTCAGCAGGCTGGAGCCTGGTGGTAGCAACAGTGGCACTGGGTTCCGCATCAATGATTTGTCTTCCCCTTTTTGGTTATGACTCAAAGTCAAAACCCGCATCTGATTCAGAGGCTTTCACTTCGGCCACCAGAGACTGCTTTGAGCGGCAATCAGCAGTGTTGTGCCAAGGGATCTTATGGAAGTCACACCACTTCCCAGTATCCTTTTTAGTCTTTTCGGTGTCCTTCTTTGATTACGACTTGGACTGGTTGTCCTGATACTATTCATCTTTTCTCTGTCCTTTGTTCTGTAGGTTGGGGCTGCACTTTCTTGGTTTTTTTTGCGAGGGGTTCCCAGGCCCAAATTCTCACGTCTTTTGTTTAAGCTTCTGCTCGATTTTGATGGCATATCGATAGGTCTCACCCAAGGAAAAGATGTCTAGAAATTCCATTTCAGTCTAGATGTATCTATGCAGATCACCAGATGTCACTCTGAATCTTTGATACCCAACTTGGTGCGCAGGTTATGGAAGATATTTGTGAAATCTGGCACTACTTGGTCTCTTTCTTGCCGCAGTGTGGTCCATTTGGTATACAAGTCGTCACAACTTCCGACATGGTAGTATTATTCCTTAATAGCATCCCTGAAGGATTCCTAGGTGGACGTGACTGTAAATAATGAGGTTTCCTATGTTTCCTTTTGCTCATAGAAAGTTTCCCACCAATCTTTGACATGGGGAACGGCTTTAAGGAGCGCAAAAGTATTTTTTTCTCTATTTGAAAAGTTATGGATAGAAAAATACCCTTCTAGTAGATTCAACCACTTGTCTATAGCATATGTGTCTATCTGACCTTCAAATATAGGAATATCGAATTTGATTTGTACCTTAAAGGGGGCGGTGCCTCCGCTTGAGGAAGATGTGTCGACTGTTGGTAGATGCCGAAGGATTTGCACGAAACTATCCACCATATTGTTCCTTTGTTGCGTGAGGGCTTCCTCAAGAAACATTTTGAAAGGATCTCTTTTCTCTTCATCTTTATTTTATCCTACCATGAGAGGTCATTTGGACATGTGAGATCTTTTGTCCTCAAGAGAAACAAGCTCAACACCCAATTCTTTGTACCCTGAGCTCGTTGGGGATATGCATTAAGATGACAAGGAGCAGGCCGCTCTGATACCAATAATATTGATTTTATGAGCAGAACAAAATGAATATAGATTATTAAAAGATGCTTAACACATAATAACAAAGATACAATAAAACGGTTTTTCTATTCAATAAGAAAATAAGTTGAAACTGTAAAATGCAACGGAAAACAAGCTTGTTGGAATGGTGGCGGTTTATCTCTTAGAAGAGATGTGACGGTTGTGATCATTCGCAAGAAGATGATTACAATCAGGCTCTGAAGGCCTTTTTACAATAAACAGGAATGTCAAAAACCCTAGACATCCAAAAACCTAACCCTAGAAGATGAAGCGCCAAAAGTCATGTGGGCCCCATTTGGGTAAGTTAGTACATCAACTTCTCGAGGTCGTAAGAAATGAAATTTTGCATCGATCTTCATTTTAAGTGCATTATAGCCCATTGGAAATGTATATCAGAAGACTACAAGATTTGTTGCTAGTTTTCAAGGTTATTCTAACTATGGTGAGCCTAAAAATGTTGTTTAGGGCCTCCAGAAATGGCCATAAAGTTTAGGACACGAAAACTAGGAAAAAACTACCAATGAAGCGCAAAATGAGCCGGTTGGAATAGGTCAAGAGCCACCGACATCCATCTGGATCACATATTTATAGATAAGGTGTGGAAGGTCGCAAAGGATCATTGGTAATAGCAAAATGAGAGAAGAAAGTTAGGTACATTGTATTTATGCACTTGTAATATTGACTCTTCTATATACTTATCTTATAGAGGAGTGGATACAACAATATGGAATCATAGTCTTGGATGCGTGGTGATACTTGGAATCTGAATACTTCACAAAGAAATTTGCTTCCAGATCTTAAACAAAATTAATTTGGATTTCTATGAGCATGGTGTTTTCTAGGAAAACAAAAGTGATTTTCAGAGTTGGAAAAGAAAAGAAAGAATATGAAAAGGTATTGAGGTGTGCATACAGATGTAAGGGGACCAGCTCAAGTATCATCTCTTGGTGTCTCATTATTATGTTACTTTTATTGATGATGCAACTATAAAAACTTGGGTTTATTGCATTAGAAAAAATCTTGATGTTTTTTATACTCTTAAGAAATGGAAAGCTTTGGTTGAGAATGAGATAGGAAAAAAGGTTGAAGTGTCTCGGATCAAATAATGGAGGTGAATATTGTAGCAAGGAGTTTGATTATTACTATTCATGCCATGAGATTCGTAGAAAGGCAGTTCAGGGAACACCACAGAGAAGAAAATGGTGTGTGGAAAAGGATGAACAAAGACAATCATGGGAGGCGTCGCAGTATGAGATTGCATGTTGGTTTTCCTTACAATTATGGGAAGATGGGATGTTGTAGATTGTTGTTTACTTAATAATGAGAGGACCTTCAAGCTCTTTAAGATTTGTAGAATTCCAAAGGAGGCATGGACGAGTAAAAATGTAAGCTATTCTTTTTTGAAGACTTTTCGATTGTGAATCATTTGTCGCATTGATAAAGAAAATAGAACAAAGCTTGAGGCAAAATCGAGGAAGTAGCCTTTATTGGTCACAGTGTTAATGATTTTGGTTATAGCTTATGGGATTATGAAAATAAAAAAATCATTAGAGTAGAGATGTCATATTCAAGTAGAAGGAAGGTATTATAAAATACATTTAAGAAAGAAAGAGGAAAAGCGAAAAACGAGAGTCTGTGTGATGAGATCATTGAAAAAGGAAAACGAAAAACCAGAATACACAGTGCTTGATGAGATCATTGAAAAAGAAACTCCAAAGGTACCACAAAATAAAAATGTACAACAATAGGATCAGCAGGTACCTCAAACTCCTGCAAGTGTTGTTAGAAGATCTATTAGGTTAATTAGACCCCCTGAACGATACTCTCCTTCATTGTATTATTTATTGTTGACTGATTCTGGTGAACCAGAATGTTATGAAGAGGCAATGCAGGAAGACACCAAAAAGAAGTGGGAGCAAGGCATAAAAGAGAAAATGGATTCCTTGGTAAATAACCAGACTTTGGATTTGGTTCAGTTTCCTGCAGGAAAAATAACATTACATAATAAATGGGTTTACAAGTTGAAGGAAGAAGATGGAGGCAAAAAGCGGTATAAGGATAGACTTGTTGTAAAGGGGTTTGCACAAAAGAAAGCTATAGATTTTGATGAAATATTTTTTCTTGTTGTTAAAATGACTTCAATTAGGACTATTTTAAGTCTTGTGGCAGTAGAAGAATTACATCTTGAACAGTTAGATGTAAAAACATTTTTTCTCCATGGGGATTTGGAGGAAGATATTTATATGCAGCAGCCACATGGGTATGAGATCAAAGGGAAGGAGAATTTGGTATGCAAGTTGAAGAAGAGCTTGTATGGCATAAATAAATCTCTAAGGCAGTGGTATTTGAAGTTTGACAAGTTTATGATAGAACAGGGTTATAGTAGATGTCATTCTGATCACTGTGTTTATTTTTAAAAGCTAGAAAATGGAAGCTATATTATCTTGCTATTGTATGTAGATGACATGTTTGTTATAGGGCATAATATGAAGAATATAAATGTGCTCAAGAATAAATTAGCTAATTCATTTGCGATGAAGAATTTGGGTGCTACAAAGAAAATCCTTGGTATGAGAATAACAAGAGACAGGAAAAATCACAAATTGGCATTGTCTTGGGGTGAGGACATAGAGAAGGTGTTAGAGAGGTTTAGAATGCAGAATGCAAAACCAGTTAGTACTCCTTTGGCCAACCATTTCAAATTAATGAAGTAAATGTGTCCCAAGAAACAAGAGGAGATAGAATACATGTACAGGGTCCCTTATTCATCAACAGTTGGCATCTTGATGTATGTGATGGTTTTCATAAGACCAGATATTGCACATGCAGTTTGAGTTGTGAGAAGGTATATGAACAATCCAGGTAAAGAACATTGGGAGACAGTAAAGTGGATTCTCAGGTATTTGAGAGGTACTACTACTCATGCATTATTTTTTGGAGGTTCGGACACTATTCTATAGGGATATGTTGATTCAGATATGGTAGGTAATAAAGATAGCAGGAGGAGAACCACAGGGTATGTTTTTACTATAGGTGGAACAGCAGTAAGTTGGATTTTGAAACTACAAAAGGTTGTTGCACTTTCAACAACCGAGGCAGAGTATGTTGCTGCTACAGAGGCTAATAAAGAAATGATTTGGTTACAGAGTTTTATGGAGGAATTGGAAAAGAAGCAGGAGAATAACAGGTTGTATTGCGATAGTGAGAGTGACATTCATCTTGCAAATAACTCAGCCTCCCATTCAAGGACTAAGCATATACAAATCAGGTACCATTTCATACGATCCATCTTGGAAGATGGACATTTGAAGTTGGAAAAGTAACACACTAGCCAGAATCCTGCAGACATGTTAACAAAGGGTGTAACCAAGGAGAAACTGAGTTCCTGCTCAGTTTCAGTTGGTCTTCAAGAATGAATATGAAGATGAGAAATTTGTCAGGTCCAATAAGGATCATAGTCCAACATATACAATAGCGATGGAGTTGTTGAGATCAGTCTCCAAGTCGGAGATTCTTGGTTATGGAGCCTGATTATCTTCCTGATTCAAAGGTATTTGTTTTCAGTCGTGTTTATACCCCATGAAGACTTTAAACCTCATAGGAATGTACACTCCTCCATGAGAGGGAGTGCAGAGGGGGGTTACCCCCTTTGCAGGGTCTGGGGGAAAGCGGCCCCCAGCGGGGGTTCAGGGGACAGTGTTCCCCGATGGGGGTTCGGGGCTGAAGCCCCCAAAGCAAAATTTGTCTTGTAAATGTATATTATAATTTCATATTAAATCTGGACCGTTCATTATAAGGTCGCAGATATGACGGTAGAAGTTATGTTAGGGTTTTTTTCCCTAGAAGGCAACCTTCTTTTCCAAGGGAAATGTATGGTGGCTATTTATCATTGTGAATATTGTATTCTGAGTGAGGAGATTGTGAGAGAAAGAAGAGGAAGTTACAGTGGGTGTGTTGTAGGTTGTGTCCCTTCATTTGTTGGATAATAATAAATGAAGGACTTTGCAATTTATCTGGTGGACATAGCCCACACTAGGTGAACCACGTATATATGTGTCTCTATTGTATTGTGTATCTTTTGTGTTTTATTTCCTCTTTTGTTTTATTTGATTGCTTCGCGATCCTATTTTTCTAACACTTATGTTTCCTGCTACACATTTTTACATACCTAGATTCCAAATATGTCTCCATGGATGTCTTATATGGTTCAAAATTTTTCCATAGACTACTCCCGTGCCTCAAATGAACTTATAAGCAAGGATTTATGCCCTATAGAATTAAATTGGTGCCAAAATTTTACCTTAATTGTTTCAGTTGTAACTTTCTCATACGATCTCTATTTTGTGTCCGGAGTAGCTCATTGGAAAGATCTCTTAAAATTATTGTATTTAAGCTACAGAGACGTGCACTTTGTTCTTATGGATTTTGATTGCTTAAAAATGTCATTCATGGCCTCAAAAATGGCCTGCAAGATTATGACCTTCAAAAATAAAAATAAAAATTGTAAAAAATTAATTGTTTTTACTATTAAGAAAGTTGAACTTTAATTTTACAACTTTGTAGATCAATGCCTTGTACCTTCTCTTCAACAACTCTGAGGCATTTACACTCAAATTTTCTCACAAATTTGGGGATTTCACTCTAATTTTTCTCCCTTTTGCCCCAGATTCGTCACAGATCAAAATTTGTAACATCGAATTTGCCCAAATTCACACCAATTCTTAGCCCATATGGGTCTAGTGTTTGAACCAAAATATTTGATACCATATTGTAACATTCCCCAACCCAGCTAAGGCCCATTACGTGCAAAAAAACTAATAAAATTTAAAATGTATGCTTACGAATTTCCTATAGCTTACTAGCTACAAATTATAGACATTGATTTAACTATTGTCTGATACCATTAACTAATTTCATCTACAACGTGCTAAAATCACACATGAATGCAGCTAATAACTCATTACAACATGTAATTAGTCTTATCCACAGAGTTCTTGCACAACAATTAAAACTCATAATGCAAGATAGAAAACAGATAAAACATTATTCTTTTTAAAATAGTTGTGCAACTAACTGCTTGGGACAGATGTTCCACCTAACCATAGACTTATTGTTCCAAATATCAACAGCAAGCCACCCCCGAGTTGGGGCTAGCAGTCCACAAAAGAGGGTGGTCTCTCACTTTCCACTCACAGCTCAGAAAACTCACAACCCATCGATATTCTCCTATAGTTATCTTGATTTTCCACCAGCTCTATTCCTTTCGACCTGCCCAACCCAAGGAACGCGCCCCTTCACTAATCTCAATCCCTCGAGTGTCTTGTCTATTTATCAATGTATATCTAGCACATGTAACTAGGAATCTCTCTATTGAGAACTCAAGAGAACTCACTTCCGGGAAAACTACCAACAAGCAATAGCAAATACTTGTTGTTACAGTGCAACTCACATGGGAGTTCACTCTTTAGGCCTAACAACCTGGATCTTTAGTATTCCTCTCCAAATTATCTATAGAAATGCTCCAACATGCTCCAAAATTCTTCCTCCATGGTTTCTCCAGCTCCCAGCTCTTTTTTTATGCTCTCTGCCTCTTGTTCATGCAAAAACATGATTGTCTAAAACTGTTGTAAATTCCCATATGAATTTCCTCTCCTTTTTCTTGCTTTCTTAACTCACACACTTCTCCAAAGTGATTGTACTGAGCCCCCATGCTCCCAATAACTATGGGATGTGACTTCTCACACCCACCCTCTTACATGCATTCAATGATTGGCTTTGGGGACACTCAATCAGAATATAAAAGTTTAATACATAATGATAATAAAATTTAGGAATGTGGGTTGAATTAATAGACATGGGTAATTCACCTTTTGACCCCTCTTAGACCCTCCCCTCTCTTGTGTAGTAATTCATCCCCCATCTATGTCCATGTCCCCCTCAGTAGTTGACATCACATTTTATTATTAAAATTAAAAAATGCAATTCACATATACATCCCTTGGTCATAGCAACACATTATATCTACATTAAGCATTAGTTAAATTGGGGGTTGTAGCAAGGATGTTGCATAGTGTTACTATAGAGTTTTTAAATTGGTGACTCATAACATGGTGTGAACTGAATAGGTGGTTGATTCAGCCATTCTCAGTATGCTTCCTCTATGAGTTGTGCTTTTTTAGTAGCAAGCTCATAACTTGACATTGTAGTGAGGTGCAATCGTAGATGGTAGACATGTCACTCATCGTCAAAATCCTGATTGTAAAACTATTGAACATTACACTAATAATATTAGTAACACAATTAATTTAATATGTTCAAACATTATACCAAACATTTATTAGAAGCATGCATTTTTTTCCCAATAATAAACATGCAACCAACCATTTTATAAAAAAAATGTCGAATTAAGATATACATTTACATTAGTTCCATTGAAAATCCAAAAATACAATTTCTCAATCATATTTTTCTTACGCCCCAAGGGGTGTCTACATAAAAGAGATCCAATTCACATTGTAATACCATTTACCCAAACTAGTTGTTGGAATATGGCATGTTACAATTAGTATGGTAAAGCAACTATCCATTTTCATCGAACATCTGTTTGTGGTAGCTTTCTCCTGATAAGAGTTTGCAAAATTTTGGGAGTATTGGAATATCTTGTGCATCTGAACTCGATCTTGAATCTTGATCCTGTAGAATTCAATGAACAATTATTCAACTACACCTACATATATTTTTCCTCTATACGTGAGTATCTCATACTATTAATTATATCGATTGTGCCTTGTCATGACATAATAAACATGCAAGAAACAAAGTATGGAGTAATTGTTTTAAGATTCTTGGGGTGTGAAATTTGGTGTATGAATTCTTTCGGATTAGCCACAGTAGGATTCATTTTTATCGATGTTTCAAAACTAATACCAGGATAGGAGTCAATTTTATCGATGTTTCAAATCTAATACCAGGATCCTGGTATTAGATTTGAAACATTGATAAAAATGACTCCTACTATGGCTAATCCAGAAGAATTTGTACATCAAAGCATGGAGTGCAACCAACATAAGAGATTTTAAGAGATGGTATACTAGATGGCTTTGAAATAATGTGTATTGTTTAAGAAACACTCACTGCTATGGTATGTTTTTTTTTATTTAAGCAATCATGCATATTCTCCTATATATATATATATATATATTACACTTTATTTCTATATTTGTAGATGGAACATGAAGAGGTTGAACATAAAAAACAATTCGACCTACCCAACCCAAGGAACACACCCCTTCACTGATCTCAATCCCTTGAGTGTCCCATTCTTTTATCAAGGTCTCTCTGGCACGTGTAACTAGGAATGTCTTTGTCAAGAACTCAAGGGAACTCACTTCTGTAGTTCACTCTTTGGGTATAACAACATGGCTCTTCAGTCTTCTTCTCCAAATACTCTCCATAAATTCTCCAACATGCTCAACAATTCACCCTCCATGGTTGTTTCAACTCCCAGCTCTTTTTTTATGCTCTCAGCCTCTTGTTCATGCAAAAACATGATTGTCTAAAACTATTGTAAATTCCCATACAAAATTCCTCTCCTTTGGATTGCTTGCATAACTCACACACTTCCCCAAACTGATTGTATTGATCCCTCATGCTCCGAATAACTATTGGATATGACTTCTCACACCTACCCGCTTACATGCATTCAATGATTGGATTTGGGGACATCAATCAGAATATAAAAGTTTAATACATAATGATAATAAAATTTGGGAATGTGGGTTGAATTAATAGGCATGGGTAATTCTCCTTTGGACCCCTCTTAGACCCTCCCCTCTCTTGTGTATTAATTCATCCCCGTCTCTATCCATGTCCCCCTTAGTAGTTGACATCACATTTTATTATTAAAATTCAGAAATACAATTCGCATATACATTGCTTGGTCATAGCAACACATTATATCTACATTAAGCATTAATTAAATTGGGGGTTATAGCGAGTATGTTACATAGTGTTACTGTAGAGGTTTTAAATTGGTGACTCTGAACATGGTGGGAATTGAATAGGTGGTTGATTCAACCATTCTCTGTATGCTTCCTCTTTGAGTTGTATTCGTTTAGTAGCAAGATCATAACTTGACATTGTAGTGAGGTGCAACCGTAGATGGCAGACAGGTCACTCATCGTCAGAATCCTGATTGTAAAACTATTGAACATTGCATTGATAATATTAGTAATACAATTAATTTAATATGTTCAAACATTATACCAAACATTTATTAGAAACATGCAATTTTTTTCCCAATAATAAACATGCAACCAACCATTTTATAAAACAAATGTTGAATTAAGCAATACATTTACATTAGTTCCATTTAAAATCCAAAAATACAATTTCTCGATCATCTTTTTCTTACGCCCCAAGGGGTGTCTACATAAAAGAGATCCAATTCACATTGTAATACCATTTACCCATACTAGTTGTTGGAATATTGCATGTTACAATTAGTATGGTAAAACCATTGTCCATTTTCATCAAACATTTGTTTGTGGTAGCTTTCTCCTGATAAGAGTTTGCAGAATTTTGGGAGTAATGGAATATTTTGCACATCTAAACTTGATCTTGAATCTTGATCCTGCAAAATGAGATGAACAATTATTCAACTACACCTAACATATTTTTCCTCTATACGTGAGTATCCCGTCCTATTAATTATATCGACTATGCTTTGCCATGACATATTAAACATGCAAGAAACAAAGTATGGAGTAATTGTCTTAAGATTCCTGTGGTGTGAAATTTGGTGTACAAATTCTTCCATATTAGCCATAGTAGGAGTATTTTTTATCGACGTTTCAAATCTAATACTAGGATCCTAAAGATGGATCCTGGTATTGGATTAGAAACATCGATAAAAATGACTCCTACTATGACTAATCCAGAAGAATTCATATAGCAAAGTATGGAGTGCAGCCAACATAAAAGATTTTGAGAGATGGTATACTACATGGATTCGAAATAATGTGTATTGTTTGTAAAACACTCGCTGCTATGGTACATTTTTTATTTAAGCAATCATGTATATTCTACTATATATATATATATATGTATATTACACTTTATTTCTATGTTTGTAGATAGAACATGAAGAGGTTGAACATAAAAAACAATTTGATCAAGAAAACATTGGGTTAAATAACTAAAGTATAATATCACCTACAAGTGATGAATAAAATGAGACATGCATGCAACTCGAGCAATGACAGTAGTTCAAGTAATGAATGACAATCAATATAATTGATTGTTACTGGAAGTTCTATGTTTTGGAAAATTTGTCTGTGAAAATAAAGGATTTTGTTTGATGTACTCGACATATTGTCCCAATTGCATGAGGACTTGTTACCAATAAGTGTAACAATTACATATTGGTTGTATCTTGATTATTGTGGACCTTTATGTTGTCCCATTTTGTATGACCATGGGTCTCTTATTCATATATAATAAAATGTGTTTCTTATTTAATTGCATTGTCGAATGTTGCAAAATTTTGCGTTGTTGATTAATTAATATGTGGATGATTTACATTGTTACAAATAACAAAGGTGTAATCGTTGGAAAACACATTAATGCAACCATTATATCAAAATGTAATAACAAAAATATAAAAAACAATACTATTATAAAAAATATTTGATTTTGAGATGATTAATTCAAAATTTGTAAAAAATACAATTAATTAAAATATATACATAAAGGTGCATTGTTTTCTTATGAACTCACTAAACGGTGTGTGCCATAATATAGAAATCGGTGTGTGTTAAGGGTTTAATTATATTTAAGCATCGGTGCCAAATATTGAGAAAAAACATTGTTCCTCAAACAATATAATGTGTGATTATATTTATCGCTTCAACATTTTATGGTGCGCGTGTTTATAATATGCACCAATGCTCTAAATATAATATATGCACGGTGATTTTAATATAATATATGCACTGGTGCGTTTAATATAGATATGCATCGATGCTTTAATAGCGCCAACATCTCATCTCAAATATTCCAAATTTCGCTATCCTTTTATGCACAGAGTAATACATGCACCAAGACGCACAAATTATGCATGCACCAGGGTGTACATAGCATGTAAAAGCACCAATGTGTTAACTAACTTATAAAGCATCGATGTGGTATACACAAGCAATGTGGAACTGGTGTGTAAAACTTATAAGAGCATCAGTGTTGCATTTAACAAGAAGGCGAACCTGATGTGAACTATATATAACTTGTTAGGATATTTAGACACTTAGGATTTAGTTAAGATCTACTTGGTCTGAAGTGTCAATAGGAAAAACTAAGTTTGTTTAGTATGCATTTGTAGTTAGAAAATTTGACGTTCATGACATGTTGCCAACATAGAGTGATCTAACGGTTCATGTTCTCCTTGATCTTAACGACTACATTGATTTGTGGCTTAACACTTGATTGGTCCATGATCTCTATTTAAAGAGCATGGAGGGTCATTTTCCGATGATCAATTATGAGCAACTCTCTTGTAAAATATCTCTGTTATATTTTTCTTTTGCATCAATAAATTTCTCCAAGTGGTCGCATTGGCTGGGGTTGTGGATGTTTCCTCGTGGGGATTTTACCACGTCAAAATATCAGTGTGTTGATATTTTATCTGGTTGTGTGAGTGGTTATTGAAGGTGTTCGTCCTCTGTTAGAATAATTGTGTTGTCAAACATGGTATCAGAGCCTGTTTGAAGACCCACTCTTGTTGTCAATCGAGATCGTGAAATCGAGTTTCCTTATATCTGGGTTATTCCATTTCCATGCATTTATGGGCTGGGAGGACCGTTCCATTGCGTCTGGAGTGCTCATTTTAGTCAAAATTTTTGTTTCACTCGAAAAGTTTATGTTTTCCCAAGATACAGCCATTTCAGTCAAATCGAGAGTTTTTTATGAACATGCTCTCAAAGGTCATCTTCAATAACAACAACCCCAATCTGACTTCTAAACAATACAATATGTTTTGCTAGCTCACTTGGTTAAAAGTTGTCTTATTAAGAGGTATTGAGTTCAAGTCTTTATTTTGTTACCTTTTTTGAAAAATTTCATGCATCCATTGTAAATTGTATTTCACTTCAAGTATAAAAGTAAATCACTATAAGTAGCTTTAATATTTTATTTTAAAGTTATTTATTTTGCATGTAACTTTCTTTTATAAAGTAACTTCATTGTAAAAGTGATCCCCGCTTATTTTTATAAAAGTGGGTCACTTCATAAAGCAACTTATTTGTAAAAGTGAGGTTATTTGGAGGGGTATCACCACGTGGACCAACTTCTACTTGCCATGTGGCTCTTTGGTTACCGTTTATTCTTTTTGTTTTCAAAAGGGCATAACTTTCACATCCAAAGTCCATTTTCAGTGCCGGTTTTTTTAAACCACCTAATTTTTCGAGATCTTTCCATCCAGATCATTAGTTTTACTTTTTAAATCCATATTATCTACATATTTAATATAGCTTCTTCCAATGATCGTTTGCTTACCAACACCAACTACTTCCAATGAAAATCCCATATGGAGGATTTATTAAGAAGTAAAGGCTTGTATCAGATTACCTTGGGAAAGGAAAAAGAACTCATTGTTGATGAAAAGAAAGTCAAATGGGATAATAGGAATGATGAAGCATGTGGACTGATCATAATGTCCATCTCTCCTAATTTAAGGTTTCACCTTCAAGAAATTGATGACCACGGTGAAGCTTGGGAAAAGCTTGAATCTGTGTTTGGTAAACACAATATTATTTGAGCACGTTAGTTAGAAAACAAGATATTGACTTTAAGTCCAAATGATTTTTCTTGCATTGAAGATTATCTATCTAAGTTTAAAACACTTAGAATTTTATGTAAAGAGTGTAACATAAAGTTGGAAGAAGAACGTTGCATCTATGTTATTCTTTCTAAGACATGTAGTGCATATTTTGTATTTGTATCTACCTGTTATTCCATGAGAGAGGCTCTAGGGAAACATTATCAAAAACCCACTCTTCATTCCTTTTCTGATGCTTTTATTAGAGAGCAAGATAAGTTTGTACAACTTGGAGTGATCAGCACTGCAAGTACTGGAAACAAAGCCTTAGTATCCCAACAAAAAGATAAACTCAAGAATCCCAAGAAGCAACATCCTTTGCCACAAAAACAAGCAAAACAAGGGTCCCAAACCCACTCAGACAACCTCAGCTCCTAATGGTGACAAAGGAGCAAAATCTAAAAATAAGAAGACTGACAGATATTGCAACTTTTGTGGGAAAGATGGTCATGATGAGTCCAGATGTTTCAAGAATATGGCAGATTTAGAAGCAGTGATGAAGAAGAACAACATCAATATTGATTCTACTTCTTTGTCTTCTTCTCATGGGCGTGCACTTTCTGCTTCTGGTTTCTCATTCAATGCAACTTCTACTTTTTCTTTTGATGAGTGACTTATTTATTCTAGAGAATCTTATCATATGACTAAGGAGAAATCCATATTTTCTACTCTAAATGAATGTAACACCAAGAAAATATTTGTCGGCGATGATATATCTCTTAGTGTTGTAGCATCTGGAACAATTAAGGTAGATAATGGTCATTTCAATGATGTATTATGGGTTCGAAGTCTTTCCTGTAACCTTACATCCATATATCAAATAACTCATTCAGGTGAAGGTAAACCCATAGAGTTTTCACCTCACCAAGTTGTAATCAAGGATATCAAAGATCCTCAACATTTTCTTGCAACTGGAATTGTTGATGATATTACTACGTTGTACAATTTTGACAACTTTGGGTCATCATCTTTTCCATCGATTTTTGTTGTTCATAGTGATGACTTGAACAAACTTTGGCATGAGTGGTTTGTCATATAAACTATCTCTCATTCCAACAATTATGTAATCAACAAATGGTGACTAGTCTTCTTCTTGTTTCATGCAGAGATGGTTTTTGTGTCGATTGTGTTCTCGGAAAACATCATCGGGACAATTTTGGCAAATGTGCCTCTTGGAATGCCTCGGGCCCTTTCTAGCTTGTTCATAATGACTTGTGTGGTCCACTTTATTCTCCTTGTTTTTCTGGGTGCAAGTGTTTCTTAACTTTCATTGATGACTTTTCTAGACGTACTTGGGTTTACTTCTTAAAACTTAAGAGCGAAGTTTTTGACAGTTTTCTCGCCTAAAAGGCCCTTGTAGAAAATAAATCTAGACATCAAATTCAAAGGTTAAGAACAAATAATGGAGGTGAATATTTAAACAATAATTTTCCATGTTACTACACTACACAGGGCATCCAAATGCAACACATTGTTCCATGTACACCACAGCAAAATGGTGTTGTTGAGAGAAAGAATTGCACATTAAAAGAAATGGCTAATTGTATGATCCAATCTAAGGGATTAAGTCTAAAGTATT
>SNQJ01S0095247.1:48759-64335 GCA_010110895.2 Picea sitchensis | reverse complement strand
AGCCGACCCCCTATCATGGCGCTAACCATGGTGCTCAACTCTTGTGGGCACGAGACTTCCGATTGGCTGCTTCTCTACAAAAGTGATCCAGAATTTGACCACACATACAATACTCTCTTGGAGGGTAAGAAAGTTCTTAATTTTCACCTCTAGGATGCCCTGCTATGTCACCTGGGACATCTTTGTGTTCATTCAAGAGAGCATGCCAATATGATTTGGGAGGCACACTATAGTTGGGTCGCTGGGAATTTTGGGGTCGAGAAAACCGTGGCAGTATTGCAAAAGTATTTCTATTGGCCGAAACTTCGACAAGATGTCAGGAAGTACATCAAGTCCTGCACTGCTTGCGCCATTGCCAAACCGACCATCAAGAAGCAAGGCCTCTATACTCTGCTGCCTACCCCTAGTCGACCTTGGGAATCCATCTCCATGGATTATATGTCAGGCCTTCCTTCTACTAAGCATGGCAATGACTGTGTTTTGTGGTCGTTGACAGATGCTCAAAGATGTCCATTATGATGGCCTGCAAGAAGAATATCATAGAAGAAGCCATTGCTAAACTCTTCTTTGAACGAGTGTGGGTACACTTTGGGATCCCACAGTCTATCATATCATATCGGGACAACAGGTTCCTCATTACAATTTGGTCCAGCCTCTGGTCGATGCTGGACACCAAGCTCACCAAGTCCATAGCTTTCCATCCACAAATTGATGGCCAGACAGAGGTCGTCAACCAGATAATTGTACACATTCTGCGCATGTACAACTCAAAGAATCCATGCACATGGGATGAGAGCCTCCCCTATGTACAACACAACTACAACTGGGCTCTCCATATCTTAACCAGCCACAACCCCGTTCAAGTGGGCTTGGGATTCCAACCACTATGTCCCATTGACGTAGCCATGCCATTTGTGGCTACTTAGACAGATTCAACCCATGTCCAGTCTGAGGCTGACAAGGAAAACAACTTCATTGAGCACATTCAACACATCCACCAACAATTTCATGACATCCTGGACAAAGCCAATGCTAAGTACAAGTAGCGACATGGTCAACATCGGGTGCCACACAACTTCTAGGTGGGCGACAAAGTGTGGCTACATTTTCAAAAGGAGCGCCTCGCTGAACCCTACCGCAAGATTCACCCTCTCTGATATGGGCCATACACCATCAACAAGGATGTAGGGGACAATGCGTTTGATCTTAGTATTCCACCATTCCTTGGTCTGCACCCATGTTCAATGTGGACCGCCTTTGACCCTACTTTCCACCTCTACTGGACACGTCCGACATGGCAGAGAAACTCACACCAACAGAGTTAAACCCAGATTGCATGGAACAAGCCACAAATGATCAGATTATGGAAACATATATAAAGAACACCCACCAGCAAAGGATCCAGCTATATTGAGTTGTCAAAGTAGGCCAACTCCTTCACCAGGGCAAGTGGCTCACCAGGGACCAAGTTTAACATAAGTTTCCTCATCTCATGGAGGAACTCAACGCAATGGGGATCATTGCTTTCTAAGGGGGGAGGAATGATCCAGGTGGATATTGGTGGCCACCTACCTATTCCACTTGGATCCACACCATTGTTTCTTTCAATTCTTTAGTTTCCTTAATTGTACCACAATTTACTATTTTTAGCAGTTTTTCAGGTCTTGAACTTCTGGAGCCGTTTTGAGGCCCTAAACGACGCTTTTTGGGCATGAATGATATGAAGAATATGAGTCCATTCTGGGCTCGATATTCACAGTCAGCAATATAGTCTTCAGATAGATCTTTCTAATGATGTATCATGTGCATCAAACAAAGATAGTATGCCAAATTTACGACCCTGGGAAATTGATGTACCAATTTACCCCAACGGGGCCTAGATTTTGGCATTTCATCTCCTAGGGTTAGGTTTTTGGATGTTTAGGGTTTTCCATTGTTTCTCAATAATATATAGGCCTTCGAGCCTCATTGTAACATAGAGTTCAAAGGCCAGTATTCGCCACATATCTTCTCAGAGATAATCTACCAGTGCCCAAGCTATTTTATTTCCATTCTGTCTGTAAGCATATTTCAGTCATTTATTGTTAATGAAATGAAGTTTTACTTCCGCTACATCTCTGCGTTTATGTGTATTTCTGTATTTCATTGTGTTCCTGCATAAATCCAGATCACGCAAGTTCTTACCTCTCGTCTTAAAGTTCCCCCGCCACCAAACTAATGCTAAGGTTTAGAAATGATCTAATTCCTACCTATTTCCTACCTTGAGACAACTCCCCGGAAACAACGCCAAAAATGATGGGTGTTATATATGCACTAAAAACACAGTAAAAACCCTCAATTAAATTGTCAACCCAGGGTAAGTAAACTTAGAGTTGTAGAAAAATATATGCCAAAGGTAGAAGGGCTGGTAGGAGTATAGTCCAACTGATGAAGGTAGCTATCTAAGGCTAATCTACTCAAGCAAAAATATCTAATGAGCACACCCTACTAAGCAACTTGAAACTAGGTAACCTAAGTACTTTTGGGCCAAGAATCGATGGATAGTTCTAAGAAAACAAGTAAAAACCCTACTTGAAGCAAACTAGTTTATAACAATAAGCAAAAGCAATTATTTAAGCATAATAAACAAATGACAAAAGCAAACTTCTTTAACTTGCCAACCTATATTCAATGAGTAACTTCCCTATGAAATAAAATAAATAAACAAGCAAGCAAAGACACCTAACTAACCTACTAAAGCAAACAAACAAGTAAGAAAAGACAACTATCTAACCTACTAAAGCAATAGACAAATAAGCAAAGACAACTAACTAACCTACTAAAGCAAATAGACAGGTAACTAACTAACCTACTAAAGCAAATAGACAACTAACTACTGCAAGCAATCAAATTAAAACTTCTCATTGAACAACTATCTAGCCTAAGAGGCAAGTGGACTAAATTCTTAATTCAAAACTATTTCTAATTCATGAAAGAAAATCTATTTAATTGAAAGCAAGAAAGACTAGCAACTAACCTTTAATATATGATAAGAAAACTATTCTCTAACCTATCAAAGCAAAAGACTATCTATCCTACAACAACAATAAAAATATTTCCTAAGCTATGAAAGCAAGAAACTATATCTTTTGAGCTATGAAAGCAGGAAAACTATCTCTTTTAATCTATGAAAGCAAGAAAACTATTCTTTAACCTATGAAAACAAGAAAACTATCTTTTAACCTATGACAATTTAAATATAATGTTGGTGGTTGTGTGAATGTTTTCGATGTCGGATGATATCTCGATGGCACTTGATAACAAAGGAAAATTCAAGCAGTATAAGCTCAATGCTGATCTCAATAGCAAAGTGAAAGGTATGGATGAAACAATCCAATGAGAATTTAGCCATGACAAAATAAATCGTCAATTACCCTGCATATTCATTTATTAACCATAAAAAATATAACAAGTTCATCATTGTACTTCTATACTACGTAAGCAAAATTAGATTCAACCATTAACTAAGAAATATAATTGCAATTTAATTCTAGAAAGAAAATTACATAAATTGAAAGCTATGCTATATCTACTCTAACAATTCAAACTGCAATAAGAAAATGCTTAAGAACATAAATTAAAATATGACATTTAAAAAGTGAACTAACAACTACATTAATCAACAACTAGCTAAGCCAATTCTACATAAAAATGAAATAAGCAAGCTATGATTAAAAATTGAAATTGATCCTATCCATCCATCAAATCCTTGTCGAAGAAAACTCAAATATAAACTTTGTTCTATTCTAATTAAAACTTTGTTTTAAACTTGATTCTAAAATAAAAAATAAAGACGTAATCTAATATCTAACTACACATGGGGTTAGTCTAGGGATCTGCAGATCTGTTCCTAACTACAAGATTAATGCATGCTAACACAATTCATCATACTAATCTGCAAAAGAGAGTCAAAGCAATTAAATTATAACAACAAACTAATTAACATAATAAAAATGGATGTACATGAAAATAAAGAGAACAACTAAACTATGAAATGCATAAACAAATAGAAAGAGAATTACTAGACTGCTGGTGCCCCCCCCCAACAAGTCGTGGTCACTTTCTAAAAGCACACCACGTGCTCAACAAGATGAATTCACCATAAAAACTCAAAAACACAGTTCTTGTATAATCTAACAATGTAAAATGGAAAAACAGAGTAAAAACGTATTTCTACCTATCACACTGATGTTTCTACTACTTAACAACTATTTGACCACCTCGGTGGTACTTATAATGTTTATAGACCAAGTGGTCGACCACAGGAGGGTTGAACCACCTCCAAATTCAACAATTTGCATTAAATGATGCCCTAACTGATAAAACAGAGCGAGCCAATAATTGCTCAGCTGAACAACCAAAACTGAGCTGTCGGGAGCTCAGTAGCTGAAGGGGGAAAGCATGAACAAAACCCACATTCCCAATTCGCCCATCACTGGCCGCCAATACCATAACTGCCAAGTCACCCTCCGTTTTTGTGCAATATGCAGTGTTGGATAGAGTGCCGGTTCGGGTACCAGAACGAGTGATGGAAGGATTGCCGTAAGTAGAAACGTGGTGCGTTTTTGCACTGTAACACCACAAAAATGTGAATTAGCTCTTGGTAATCATAAAACGTGATGAATTATACCCAATAATGACATTAAACATGAATCACACATACCTGGTGGAGATCATACCGTTTTAACATAAAATTCTTCAAAAATCTCCTTCAAAATATGAAAAACACATATGTACATGCGGCAAAAGTGTATAATAACTGTCATAAAAGTGATCATATATCGGGCCCAACAATGTTATTGAATGGTCATGATGCATCATGATATTCATCTTGGTTGAGTTATATTGAATTGTTATGTTCGTCAATGGTTATGTCGCATTATGACATTCATCAAAGGTTATGTCATGTTTGTGATGTTCCTTAATGGTTGTCATATTGCAACGTTCATCTTGGTGGACTTATGTTGAATCTCAACACTTTTTAGGGGTTCTGTCACATTGCAATGTTAATGAAAGGATATGTTAGATTGTGATGTTACTAGATGGTTATGTAGCATTGTGACATTTATCTTAGTTGAGTTATGTTGAATTGTTATGTTCCTCAATGACTATGTTGCAATGTGATGTTCCTCAAGGGTTAGGTTAGATTGTGAGGTTCCTCAAGGGTTAGGTTAGATTGTGAGGTTCCTCAATGGTTATTTCATACAACAATGTTATCATGGTTGACCTATGTTAACCATGGTTGTCATTGGTTGGCCATGGTTAATTATGGACATGGTTGAATACGATTGACTTTGGTCACATTGCAATGTTCATTAAGGGTTATGTTGGATTACAACATTGGCTTATGTTCGACACATTGTGATGTCAGATTATGTTTGTCACATTGTGATGTTGGGTTATGAATGCCACATTGCAATGTTGGGTTTTGTTCATTACATTGTGATGTTCGTGAAGGGTTATGTTGGATTGCATCACATTGCGATGTTTGTCAAGGGTTATGTTGGATTTGTCATCAAGGGTTATGTTAGATTGTAATGTTTGTCAACGGTTATGTTGGATTGTGACGTTTTTCAAGGAATTATGGTTGAATTTCATCACATTGTGACGTTTGTCATGGTTTATGTCACATTGTGATGTTCATAAAGGGTTATGTTGGATTGTGATGCTACCCAATGGTTTTGTCACACTGTGATGTTCATCTTCATTGTGTTATGTCGAATTGCTACATTCATCTATGGTTATGTCACATTGTGACATTCATTAAGGGTTATGTCACATTGTGACATTACTTAAGGGTTATGTTTCAGTGAGATGTTCTTGAATGTTCATGATTCATTGTGATATTCATCTTGGTTAGCTTATAAGGAAATGTTATGTTGCTCTTTTTTTTGTTGGATTGCAATATTCATGAAGGGTTGTAATATGTCAAAAGGCGTATATCAACATAACCATGGGGAATTTGGGTTAACCATGGTTGGCCATGATTGACTGTGGTTAACCATGGGTGCCCATATCACTATTGTTGAGCAAGGTTGACTATGGTTAAATATGGTTATGTTACATTGCAATGTTCATGTTGGTTGACTTATGTTGAGTTGATATGTTCCTCAATGGTTGCATTGCATTGCAATGTCCATTAAGGGTTTTGTTGCATTGAGATGTGCCAGCAAGGTTATGTTCAATTATGATGTTCCCAATGGTTATGTTGCATTTTGATGTTCACCTTTTTTAACTAATATTAAATTGTACATTCCTTAATGGTTATGTTGCATTGTGACGTTTATCAAGGGTTATATTGCTTTATGATATTCCTCAAGGGTTATGTTTCATTGTAATTCTCTTGAAAAGTATGATGCATTGTGATATTCATCTTAGTTGACTTATGTGGAATTTCTATGTTCCTTAATGGTTATGTCACGTTGCAACATTCATCATGGGTTATGTCAAATTTATGATGTTTCTTAATTGTTATAAAACATTATATTTGAAAAAATAAAGCTAATATATTAACATGGTTTTGACACAAGATATGTGTAAGTGTAATGTGTAATTTAGTAGGACATTGTTAAGTTCTATAATAAATTGAGAGGAATATATGTTCATTAATTAATTTTTCTTTTTAATGAATATAAAAAAAACATCGAAGAACATAGCACAACCACTTTTACATCAATACTAAACAAGACCGATTTACATCAATTGATATGAATTAGATTATTATATTATTTGTCATCTATCTCAATGCTTTCAGATTGGAAAAAATTGGAGGAATCAACTTGCAAGGCCATTTTAGTGCCAGGTCTTAGTTTGGAAAATTGGGGTACATAATTTTTCGAGGCCATTTTGAGGCATAAAATGACATTTTTTGGGGTTATAAATTTCCTAGCAATGCTTGGACCCCGTGATTATATTCTACACATCGAGGCATTTCCAACGATGAAAAGATCACGTCAATCAAAGTTCGTATGTAAAAGTTATTCATCCCATAAGTTGACCTACTATGTTGATCACCACGATACGAGAGGATGCCACGTCAGTCCTGGTTACTCATGCATATGGGGATATCTATGTATGTAATTTCAAGAAGAAAATAGAAGCTTCAAAACCTTATCACAATTGGGGGTTGAGTAAGTAAAAAAACTACCCCTAGATGTCTATCGGGCGATGTTAAATATTGGGCCACTAGAAGGAGAAGGGCTGTAACGTCTCTATCCACCAACAKGATGGACAACGCCACTATTTAGACACTTCACTTATATCTGATACCAATTTGTAATGTCCCCATCCACCAACAGGTCGGGCAACACCACTACTCAGGCACTTCACTTAGCTCTGATACCAATCTGTAATGTCCCTAACCACCAATAGGTCGGACAACGCCAGTGAGGTACACACACACACACACACACACACACACACACACACACACCCACACACCCACACAGACACACACACACACACACGCATGCACACACACACGCACACACACACACACACACACACACATACACACACATAACATGCATTTCTAATGAATTTAAAACAAATAACACAAAATTACTGCTACCATACAGACTCAAATGGAATTGACAGTAAGTCCTACATGCAACAAAACACATGATAACATTTCAAGAATCTAAGACGTGCATAACATACATAATTAAGCACGTAAATGATACTTATCTTTTAACTGGAGAAAACACCACCAACTACATGCAGACCTTCCTTAAACCTCCCAGCCTTAGACCACATTGTTCATCACTCTCAACAGTGGGTCACCCTCGAGCTGGGACTAAACTCCACTAGGCAAGGGATTCCTAGGCTAGGCAAGGTCAATAGGAAAGTCACACAATTTAAGAGGAAGGATTCTCTCCCAGGAGCCATTTACGCCCACTGTTCATAGAATTTCATTCCCCACATGCCTCTCCCACCCTAAGAGTATACACCTTCACTGTCACATAGTCCATCTGCTACTCCACCTCCCTTACCTTGGGATTCAACAATAGCCTGGACCAGAATTATCAGAGTTCTGTAACAGCTATGGGACTCCCTCCAGGAGAACTCACTTCCTCAACACACTCTCTCACTTGGAGAGAGTTGCTCACATGCCTGAAAACCTACTTCTTCAATCCAAAACAACCTCTCTCACATGGAGAGAGAGTTTCTCATAGGCTTGACAACCTGCCTCTTCAACCACGGGCTTGACAACCCGCCTATTCAAACCACACTAGCTAAGTCGGGTAAGGCAAGGGATGGATCAGTAATTACAGAGGTGCACAATGGACACGGTTTCAACAATGGCGGAAATGGCTGACTGCGTGATTATTCAGTGCGTGAGTGAACTTGTGAGGAGAGATGGGGCAAACTGGTCTAGCATAGCGAATATGGTGAGAGCGTGAGAGCCAAAAATATATATACGTGAACCTCCCTGCATGCGTGAGTGAGTGCCCCCATGCGTGTCCCCCAACAACAAGAATTTTCCCCTTAAGTCTGCATGTGCTTGAGACGACACCTGTCGCTCATGAAGCACATTCCTTTCCCTTTGGAAGTCACCTATCCCCCCTAAGGAACTTAGGATAAAAACATATCCTTTTAAACAACTTTTGGAATAATAATAAATTATTATTCTCTTGGACTTAATCCTTTAGGATTAACCCCTCTTTCCAACCTCTCATCCCCCTCTCCCTTACCCATACTAGTGGAGCTTAGTCCCACATTGTCTTTTATCATGGTCGGTCTACACGCAGTGATGTTTTTATATTAATAATATGAATATTTACATGTAAAAAACAAGCTCCTTGCCTTTAACACCTAGGCTCTTCGTCCTACTAACACATAAGCCTACCAACTTATAATTGCTCGGCTCATTAACCTACAAAAAATGTTTAAAATTCATAATACAACTAGGGCTCGTCCTAGGGATATTACAAGGGGTCCCATGCTATGTTATTGTATTTTATTCCATAGTGTAGTAGAACAACTAGGAGTGGGAAATTAGAGAGAATAACATAGGGATTTAAACTTCTATAGTATCTTAACACGCCACATGTCTTAGGTTACTCCATAGAGACTTCCTTCTCCTTTGTACTTGCATTATTTCCATACTAGAGAAAAGAGGGCATATTGGTATCAGAACATATTTTTTTTTTGCGTATTTGTGGGAAGTTGCAGGATCAAGAAATCGACTTAAAGAGAAGTTGTAAAACCCTAGCCATGGAAAACAAGTCTCTTCATAACAACCCTTGAGATCCAACAAAAAAACAATTTGAGAGGTTGGAAGCGCATGTCACCGACATCAGTCACAATATGGACCTCCTCATGGAGGCTCTAGCAAGAAATCTCAGACTATTCAGAGATGATAGAGGCTCTAACTCAAATATTAGATTGGAGGGGAAATTAGGAGATAAGGAAGACTCAAGAAAGGATTCATAAAAAGAATTCAAGAAAGAGTAGACAAGTTTGAGATTTGTTAACCCTTCACGGTCCCTATTGAATATGGAAGTGAAAGTGTACATAAATCCATACCAAGGTGAGATTGATGCATTGAAACTTAATCATTGGTTGTAGCAACTAGAATTTTATTTTAGCGTCCACCATATAGGTGAAGAGAAAAAATATTTCATTTGCTACATTGAAGTTAGAGGGACATTCTTTAACCTGGTGGGAGAGCCATACAAAAACACTTAGGATGGAGGTTGATCTACTAGTAAATAGGTGGGAGGACTTCAAAACCCTCATCAATTCCCAATTATACCCTATCGAGTATGTAGAGGACCAATGGATCTAGTGGCACTGCTTCAAGAAGAGGCAGGGGAAGAGTGTACATGAGTACACCTTTGAGTTCAAAACGATGGCCGTCATGCTAGGTATCTCTCCCAAGAACCCATATGTATCCCTCAAGTATCTGGGGGGTTTACCCAGTCATCTACAAAATCAGGTGATTCTCTTCAAGCCAAGGAAAATGGATGATGCATGTGTATAGGCACAGTACCTGGAAAACATAGGCCAAAAGAAGGGGAAACCAAGTGGTTAGAAGCATAAATAGAACCAATAAGCTTACAAGGAGGGTAAGAAGTGGAAAGGGGGAAAATATAAGAATACAACAACCACTACACATCAGTGCAAAGATCTCAACAACCATTGGAATCATTGCAACATTGATGGCCACACCGAGGAGAAGTGTTGGAAACTACATCCACAACTGAACCTGAAGAATCACAAGAAGGACTTAAAGAAAAATAACCTTCTAGCCATAGATTCAAGTGCTCAGGTTGAAAGTAGCTATGTTGTGGATGGAAATATTGTCAACACATTTGTGTAGAAGGAGGTGAATTTGAGCAGCCTTTATCACCAGGAAAAGAAGGATATGACCAAGTTCTTCCACAACAAGATTCAGGTTAATCTCATAGCAACTGATTTGGTCAATAATCTTGGATTGGAGGTTCATGATCATCCTAGCCCCTATCCATTGGGTTGGGTCAAAAAGGATGCAAAGATCAAGGTAACAAAATAGTGCAAGATTAATTTGATGCAAGTGTTGATGTTTTAGATGAAGTAGAATTGGATGTATGTAGAGTAGTGTTTGGAATCCCCTACATTTATATGAGGTATGATATATTCATGTAGAGAGCCAATCAATACTGTGTCATCAAGGATGGGAAATAATTCATCATCAATGCGCACAAAGGAAAATCAAAACTTTCACTGGTAAGTGCCAATCAAGCTAAGAAATTGATTAGTTCTAGCAAGTAATATGTTTTACTTTTCCTAATAGAAAATCATTGTAGTGAAGAGTCGTTAAAAGTAAAGACATCTTGGAAGGGTGTACTAAAGAGAAAAAAACATCATTTGGAGGAGTTTCTATAGGCATACATAGGAGTGTTCCAAGAGCCTAAAGGGATACCACCTAAGAGAGAAGTGGAGCATGAAATCCAATTATTTCCAGTCTCCCCCTTGTTGAATATTGGGCTGTATAGACAGTCCGTTTTGGAGGAAAACAAAGTAAATAAGAAGTTGCAACAATTTTTGGAGTAGGGTGTGATTTGACCAGGTACCTCACCATGTGGGTCACCCATCATAATTGTTCCCAAGAAGGATGGGACTTAGAGAATGTGTATCAATTACAAGGCATTGAACAATATTACACTGAAGAATTAGTACCTTCTACCCATGATCTATGATCTATTGGACCAACTGCAACATGCCAAGTACTTCAGTATGCTGGATTTGAAATAAGGATATCAAGAGGTACAATTCAAGGAAGAAGATACCTAGAAGACTTCCTTCAATACAAGGCAAGGTTTGTATGAGTGGTTGGTTATTCCATTTAGTTTATGAAATGCACCAACTACATTTATCAGACTAATGAATCAGGTTTTACACCCTTATCTAGATTCATTTTTTATTGTTTATTTGGATGATATATTGATTTATAGTGATAACTGGGAGGAGCACATATCACATATTAGGAAGATGTTGGAGACCCTGAAGAAGTACCAAATACTGGACAATCTCAAGAAATACAAGTTTTCTTAATAGTCTTTGGTGTATCTAGGGTATGTGATCGATGGAGGTGAGCTCAATATAGATATCGCCAAGATGGAGGCCATCATGAAATGGCCAGTTCCTACAAATTGTACAGAAGTTAGGATCTTTGTTGGAGAAGAACAATACTTGTGGATGTTCATAGCTTTGTTTTTAGTAGTAGTTGCACCACTCCACACAATAACAATGAGAAGTAAGAGTTTTCAGTGGGGAAATAATTAGCAGAAGGATTTTGATGAGATAAAAATAAAGATCAATCAAGTACTAGTGCTTGCACTACCAAACTTGTAGAATCCCTTCGAAGTGGAGACAAATGCAAGTGTGTATGCCATGGAAGCAGTCTTGATGTAGGGAGGAAGGTCTGTTTCTATCATTTTGAAGTATTTCATTGGGTGGTTATCAAATACCCTACCTACGTCAAGGAGATCTATTTCTTGGTACAAGCTATCAAAAAGTGGAAGCACTATCTGATGGGAAATGAGACAATCATCCACACAGATCACCAACCGATCCAATATTTATAGGTCTAGAGTAAGTTAAAACAAACTAGGCACTACAAATGGATGGGGTTCTTACAACAATTTCATTTGGTCATAAAGTATAAGAAGTGTATCACAAACAAGTTGGAACACATGCTTTCATGACCACCCACATCCAATATTACAACTTTGCGAACTTTTATGCACATGGATCCTTTTACCCATGATGCATAAAAAGAGGCATACACAGAAGATGATGACTTCAAGAAGGTGTTTCAGTAGCTACAAGGCCAAATTCATATAGAATAAACTGTTGACAAGGATGACTATCATTTCCAGAATGATTTACTCTACAATCTAGACAAGCTCTTTGTTCCCAAAGGTGAACAATTGCAGCTTATTAGAGAGGCTCAAACCTCCAAGGTTGCAGAAAATTTCAGTTTTGGGAAGACAATTGCCAACTTACAAAGGTATGTGTACTGGCCCATAATGCAAGAAGATGTAGAACGATATATTATAGGATGTATTATTTGTTGTACCAACAAGCCTAGTAATAGGAATAAAGTTCTATACCATCCCTTACATGTACCAACTCGACCTTGGGAAATTATTTTCATGGATTTTTTGGGAGGTTTACCAACAATTGGGAAGGGACATGAGTATCTATTTGTGGTAGTTGATAGGTTCAACAAAATGTGCATTGTCATGCCTTGTAAAAAGACCATGAATGGACAATAAGCAACAAATAAGTTCTTTGAATAGGTTTGGGTGCACTTTGGGATACCAAGGAGCATCATCTCAGATAGGGATACTAGATTTCTTAGTGCATTTTGGACTACATTGTGGGAGAAAATGGACACTATGTTGAAGAGGTCTAAAACATTCCATCCATAGAAAGGTGGGTAGACAAAAGTAGTCAACAAAACTTGGTGCATATTTTGAGGGGTTACAATCAGAAGTATTCAAAGACCTGCGATGAAAATTTCATCTATATGCAACACTCTTATAACAGAGTAGTCTACACTTCTATTGGTAAGTCACATTTTGAAACTTGCCTTGGATATTTTCCACCTTCACCTTTAGATGTTGTATATGGACAACAAGGGGGAGTGAGGGAGGACCTCACAAAAGATGCATTAAAGGTAGAATAGTTTGTTGGGAAGATCAGGAAAATCCATTTGCAAGTACAAGAGATGCTGAAGTCATAGGAAAAGTACAAGGCTACACATGACCAACACAGAATAAAGAGAACATTTAGAGTGGGAGATAGAGTGTGGTTACAACTGAATATGGAAAGGTTACAAGGTCCTCATAATAATATCAAGGCTCTGTGATATGGTCCTTTTGAAGTATTGGAAAAGGTGGAAGATAATTTCTATAGAATCAGTCTACCCCCATACATGCACATTTACTCAATAATGAATGTGGAGAATCTAAAACTCTATGAACCTTTCATATTGAATAAAGAGGAGCATGTCCTACCTTTCATAGAGGAATTAGCACTAGATGCTTACACATAGTTAGTAGAAGATATAGTTTTGCAGAAGCGGTCCAGAGCTACAAGACATGGGAAACATGACCCTTGGAAGATTGGTTTGAAATGACAACTTCTAGGAAAATAAAAATGGTACTCCAGGGAGAAGGTAGAGGAAACCTTTCCTCACCTCATTTAGTAAATATTTTGGGGACCAAAAGCCTCCCTAAATGGGGAGGTATGATCCAGATTGGATTATTATATTATTTTTCATCTATCTCGATACTTTCATAGTGGAAAAAATTGGAGGAATCAACTTGTAGGGCCATTTTAGTGGCAGGTCCCAGTTTGGAAAATTGAGTTTTGGAACCTTATAGGACCATTTTGAGACATCAAATGACATTTTTTGGGATTAAAAATTTCCCAGCACGGTCGAGACCCTATGAATCTATTATACACATAGACACCTTTCCAAGGGTGCAAAATCTTGTCAATCAGAGCTCGTATGCAAAAGTTATACCTCCCACAATTTTACCTACCATATTGACCACCATCGTACAAGAGGATGCTATGTCATCCCCCGTCACTCATGCATATGGGGCTAGTCACATATGTAATTTCAAGAATATTCTAGAAGGTTCAAAACCCTATCACAGTTGGGGGTTGAGGAAGTAAAAAACCTACCCCTAGATTTCTATTGAGCGATGTTAAATATCAGGCCACTTGGAGGAGAAGGGGTCCCATTCTATGTTATTGTATTTTGTTCCATAGCTGAGTAGAGCCAATGGGAGTGGGAAATTAGAGAGCATAATAGAGGGGGTTAATGTTTTGTAGTAGCATAACAGACCACAGGTCCCAGGTTACTCCATAGAGAGTGCCTTCTCCTTTGTACTTGCATTATTTTCATACCAAAGAAAATAGAGCAGAGCAACTTCACCTTCTAGCTGATTTTTCTTTCGTAAGGGTTTCCTAGAGAAAATATTTATATTAATTTGTGGATGGTGTATGATTTTATTTTACTGTTCTCTATTTTCCGCATTTTATCTATTTCATGCATAAGCAGAAAATCAGTAACTAAATATTCTGGAATCTAAAGGAATTTAACCTTCATAGTATAGATTTCAATTTCATTTATCAAATTTGTTATGACGAATTATTCTAGTAGAATATCCATGACAATTTACAAATTATCAGCATAAAGGGTTTCACAAATATGTTGAAGCTGGAAGAGTGATGCCTTCATCTTAAACAATAAAATAAAATAAAGTGTATTGTCAAAGAGGTATCATTATTCTCCATTTATGCTAAATATGATATTTTCTATGAGTAAAAAATTCTTCTTGGCAATTTGATATGAAACTCAAATAATTTTTGAAACATGTATTTGCCCATAACCTTGATTGAAAAAGCACAAAAATAATTAGATTTAGTAAGTATAATAAGTATAACATATATAAAAGCATTGCATAATACTACATATAACTATACACAATTAAAAATAATAAAAATATTTAACATTTCTTATTTCTTTTCGTTAGGAAAGAGGTGTGGAATAATAGTTATATAAAATATTTCCATTTTCATTTTAGCGTAATAAAAATAGAAAAATAAAAACCAATTAAAGTCAAAGTTGAAACCTTTCTTTATTATGCTCCATGATTCTAATATATACAAATGTAGTGAAGTATAATAAACACAATTTTTATTTAAATATACATTTCTTTTATTTTTTAGTACGTTTAAAAAATTCATACAACCTTGTTTTAGTAGAATTTATATTGTAAATATTTAACTTTGAAATAATTTTACTCTTTAGAATTTATAATGTAAATACTTAACTTTGAAATAATTTTACTATGAATAATTTTAGTTTAAATATATCTTTAATAATTCATAAATATAAACTATTTTGAAATCATATATTTTTTTATTTAATTATTTTATATCTATTTTTATTAAATTTTTTGTTTTAGAATTTATAATGTAAATATTTAATTTTGAAATAATTTTACTATGAAATAAATCCATGTTAAATAT
>SNQJ01S0095247.1:22421-48749 GCA_010110895.2 Picea sitchensis | reverse complement strand
AGCTCATGCAAGAAACACACCTATAATTGTTTCAAATAAAGTAATCGATCTTAAGCAAGAAAAGGAGATGATTGTAGAATGGAAGATCAATCACACTTTGCTTCAAGATAAGTTAATGTCGTGCAAATATTACAAACATATTAGCTCATTTGCAGTGATATTTTTGATGCTATCATTAGTAATGTTGTCAACATGGATGATAGTGGCTTTAGTAAGATGTGACAGAGTACAAGTGGCTAACAATATGCTGTCAATTATCAAGGTTGTTTTACAATTGATATTGATGAGACAGATGCACAAGACAAAGTTTAAAGATAGAGAACAAGTCTACTGGCCTATCCTGCACTTGATGACTGGTCAATAACCTTTTTGAGGAACAAAAGGTCTTTAGTGGGGAGGTGTGATCCAGGGACCAAAATGGGTCTAAGAAGGCCTAAAAATCAAAGTGCTCAGAATGGATTCAAAATGGACATGTGCGTAGGCCTCGTCGATATGAACCCAACACAACTTGAATGGGATCAAATGAATGTTGTATGCAAAAGATATCACGATCTGTTCATTTGGACAAACATGCAAAAAAAATGATGACTGTGCAGTTCGTACAGTGTTGACGTGGCAGTTGACTGTACAAGATGTACAACCATACAAATGACATGGTAGGGTATGTTGGCACTGATGTGGGTAGGTACAGGTGGATCAGTCAGAGTGTGACACATGGCACCACTACAGGGGTGACATGTGGCATAGGCTGACGTGACAAGGTATAGTGTGCTGACGTGGCAAGTGTGTTGACTAGGCAGTGTTTGTTGACGTGATAGAATGGTATCTTGACATGTGGCTGATTTGTGGATGAATGTGAAGGTTCCATGTGGCCCATTCCTAGGCTGCCACATGGAACCCATTTATTGGTTCATTGGTTGTTTGACAAAATTTTATGGTTCCGTGAGGGTCGAACTCGTGACCTCCATGGGTGCCAAAGCTTTCACATAGGCCAGGATAATAGCCCGCCTACACGGTGGGTCTTAGCAACTTATGGAGCCACATGTATTTAAAGTGGAAGGATTGTGCTATCGGTGGAATTTAGGGCTGGGGACTAGCCCCCAACCCCAGCGCAATACTCCACATGACCCTTCCATATGCTCTCATCATTAAACTTTTGGGCGCGGGTATATGGTATAGCCCTGATCACATTGGAAGCGCATACGACCAATCCAATGGAACTATACACCTGGAACGAGAGATAAGGGGTTAGCCCCGGTCGGTCGGGATATCCCACCGACCATGGGGCGTAGCCATGGGCTACACCATCGGGGTGCCATATACCTATGAGTGTATGTGGAGAATGGGACTACAACCATATGGCATTGTATAAGACCAAAGGCCAACAATTAAGAGGCCAACGCACCAACAATTTAGTGCCTGACCACATGGTGGGTGCCCATATTCCCAGGATCACGGAGGAAGGGGGTTGCACCCTTTATTTTTTCCAATAAGTGGGTTTTATACTATATTGTATGAGTTTTATTGATTTTCTCAACAGTTTTGAGATATATTAGTCATTTTTGGAGGATCTTGGGCCCTTTTTGAAGCCAGATCTTGGGGAGAAGTTGGGAGGTTGTTACCCACTTCTAGTCTATATAAATGAGAGGTTATTGAAGACATGGAGGAGGTTGAGAATAGAGAAATGATGAATAATTTCCAAGCCAAAGCCATTTTTATGAAGGGAAGCCATTGAGGAGAGCACCTTTGCGGGCCATTTCTGGGAGCTCCGTTCATCCGATTTCAGTGCTGTTAGTTTTGTTGGTTTCTTGAGATTTTGTATAACAAGACCAGAACAGTTTGTAACCTTTTTGACACTATTATTATTTAATTTTAAATATTTTAACAAAAATAAGAAAACCTCACCCACTGAGACAAAGGCCCAGAGACGTAGGCGAGATTTCCTAACTCCATTATCACTTTGGTGTTTTATGATTTGATTTTATTCATGCTTATGTTCAGATATGTATATTATCTTATGGCTTCTATGTTTCCTCTTTCATTAGTTTCCTAAATGGTTATTTAACTCATGCAAAATAACTCAACCATTGTTGGTTAAAAGATATTTTCAGATCAATCAAGATGCCAACTATTGATGAATAAGGGACCCTGGACATGTATTATATCTCCTTCCGTGTCTTGGGACACATTTCCTTTGTTAATTTTAAATGGCTGGAGAAAGGTGTACTAACTGTTTTTTCATTCTGCATTCTAAACCTATCCAACACCTTCTCTATGTACTCACCCCGAGACAATGTCAATTTGTGATTTTTCCCGTCTCTTGTTATTCTCATACCAAGGATTTTATTTGCAACACACAAATCCTTCATCACAAATGAATTAGCTAATTTCATCTTGAGCACATTTATATCTTGCATATTAGACCCTTCAACAAGCATGTCATCTACATACAATAACAATATAATACAACTTCCATTTTCTAGCCTTTTAAAATAAACACAGTGATCAATATGACATCTACGATAACCTTGTTCTGTCATAAACCTGTCAAAATTCAAATAGAACTACCTTGGAGCTTTCTTTAGGCCATACAAGCTCTTCTTCAACCTGCATACCAAATTCTCCTTTCCTTTGACCTCATACCCCTGTGGCTATTGCATATAAATCTCTTCCTCCAAATCTCCATGGAGAAAAGTTGTTCTTACATCTAACTGTTCAATATGAAAATATTCTACTACCGCAAGACTTAAAATAGTCCCAATTGAAGTCATCTTAACAATAGGAGAAAATATTTCATCAAAATCTATACCTTTCTTTTGTACAAACCCCTTTACAACAAGTCTATCCTTGTACCATTTTTTCCCTCCATCTTCTTCCTTCAACCTGTAAACCCATTTATTCTACAATGATATTTTTCCTGCATGCAACTGAAACAAGTTCCAAGTCTGTTTATTTACCAAGGAGTCCATTTCCTCTTTCATTCCTTTCTCCCATTTCTTTTTAGTTTCTACCTGCATTACCTCTTCATAACTTTCTGGTTCACCATAATCAGTCAACAATAAATAATACAATGAAGGAAAGTATCGTTCAGGGAGTCTACTTAACCTAGTAGATCTTCTAACAACAATTGCAGGAGTTTGAGGTACCCGCTTCTCCTATTGTTGTACATTTTGATTTTCTGGTACCTTTGGATTTTTTTTTCCAGTGATCTCATCAATTACTGTGTATTCTATTTTTTCTTTTTCCTATTTCTTTCCTTGCAACTGATATTTGTACTTGACCTTCTCATTGAATATGACATCTCTACTCCTAATGATTTTACAATTTTCATAATCCCACAAGCGATAACCAAAATCATTAACACTGTATCCAATAAATATACACTTCTTGGATTTTTCCTCAATCTTTGTTCTATTTTCTTTATCAATATGGACAAATGCTTCACAACCGAAAGTATTCAAAAAATAATAGTTTACCTTTTTACTTGTCCATGCCTCCTCTCGAATTCCACAATACAAAGAGCTTGAAGGTCCTCTATTTATTAAGTAAACAACAATATCTACAACATCTTCCCAGAACTGTAAGGGAAACCCAACATGAGATCTCATACTCCTTGCATGCTCCATGATTATCCTGTTCATCCTTTCTGACACACCATTTTCTTGTGGTGTTCCTAGACCTGTTTTCTTTCTACAAATCCCATGGTATGAACAATGATCATCCAACTCCTTGCTGCAATATTCACCTCCATTTTCTGATTTGAGACACTTCAACCTTTTTCCTATCTCATTCTCAACCAAAACTTTCCATTTCTTAAAAGTATCAAAAACATTAGATTTTTTGTCTAATGCAATAAACCCAAGTTTTTCTAGTTGTATCATTAATAAAAGTAACATAATAACAAGAGCCACCAAGAGATGATACCTGAGTTGGTCCCCATACATATGTATGCACAAGATCTAACCTTTCACTCTTCTTTTCTTTTCTGACTCTGAGAAATTTGTCTCTCTTCTGTTTTCCATAAACACAGTGCTCAGAGAAGTCCAAATCAATTTGTTTATGATATGGCAACAAATTTCTTTTGTGAAGTATATGCATCCCCTTATCACTCATGTGACTAAGCCTATGATTTCATAGTGTTGTATCCACTCTTGTAGAAGCTAAAGAGATAAAAAAGTCAGTATTACCAGTACATAAATACAATGTACCTACCTTCTCTCCTTTTTCTATCACCAACGATCGTTTGGTGACCTTCCATGCCTTATCTGTAAATATAGATATACAACCTTCACTTTCCAACTACCCTGTTGAAATTAGATTTTTTCTTAGATATGGAACATGTCTTACCTCTTTCAACAACAATTGGTTTCCATTCTTTTGCTTTCTTTGTACCTTACCCATTCCAACAATTTTTCATGGTGCATCATCACCCAAATGAATTTTTCTAAAATCACCTTGAACATAATCTAGAAAATGTTTCCTATGGGGTGTGGTATGAAATGAACCCCTGAATCTACTACCCCAGACTCATAAATATTATCTACAGAAAGAATCAAAACATCTTGTAACACATCACATGTTACATTTGCTTCTTGATTTTTCTCTTGTTGTCCATATGTTTGTTTATTTGGAACCCTGTAGTCTTTCTTCAGATGTCCTTTCTTCCCACAATTCCAACACTCTATCTTTCCCAGTCTAGATTTCGATCTTCCCTTCCTATAATTTCCATGGTTCCCTAAGCCCTTTCCTCTATCCTTTTGTCTTCCCTTGTTATCCATGGTCAACACATTCCCTGATGTCTCACTTGTGATTTTTCGTCACATATCCTCGCTAAGGATAATACCAACAACATCATCAAATTTTAGAGTGTTTTAACTAGAGACAAAGTTACTTACAACCATGACCAAGCCATTCCAACTTTCTGTCAATGAGCACAAGATTAGAAGATTCTTGACCTCATCATCAAAGTCCACTTTTACATAACTTAGCTGATTAGTAACCGTATTAAATTCATTTAAATGATCTGCAACAGACGCAGCTTCTGAATTATTCATATTAAATAATCACTTCATTAGAAATACCTTATTGGATGCCAAGGGTTTTTCATACAGTTTATCCAATGCATCCATCATCTCCTTAGTTGTCTTTTCTTTTGAAATATTGAAAGCCACTGACACTGCCAGGATCAGTCGTATCATTCCTAGTGCCTTTCTTTCAAGAACTTCCCATTCTTCGTCCTTCATGGTTGTCTACTTCTTTTCTATTCCACTCAATGGTAGGAATATATCCTTCTGATATAAATAATCTTCCATCTTCATCTTCCATAATTGGTAGTTTTGATCGTTAAATTTCTCGAACCTAAACTTTCCATCTTTCACCATTGCTTCCACTCGAACCATGAACCCTCTTTTCCTGCGAGTTACCTTTTTCTCTGATACCAGTTATTAGAAAAAAATAGGATCATAGAACAATAAAATAAAATAAATGTGGAAATAAAACACAGAAGATACACAATACAATAGATACAAAGATATACATGGTTCACACAATGTGAGCTACGTCCACCAGATAAACTGCCAGGTCCTTCCTTTATTATTGTCCAACAAAATGAAGGGATATAACCTAAAACACACCCACTGTAACTTCCTCTTCTTTCTCTCATAGTCTCCTCTCTCGGAATACAATATTCACACACATACACATCCACAATACAATTCCCTAATGAAAAGAGGGTTTCCTTCTAGGGAAAAAAACCCTAACATAAATTCTACCCTCAAATTTGGGACCTTGTAATGAATGGTCTAGACTGACTACAAAATTACAATATTTTACAAGGATTTTTTTCCCAAAATCCCCTTGAACCCCCCTGATGACAATAGTGGGGGGGAAAGGACCCCCTCACACCCGATAGGAAATGGGATCCAAGCATGGCTAAAATAAACCTATGAATCAGGAAGATAATCAAGCTCCACAACTAACAATAGAAGCAAAGAGGCTAGGAAAAATAATTGATCACAAATATAGGTTGATCCATGTCAAAGTAAGTTGTAATGACCATAAATATAGCAAACTCACTAAATCTCAAATCTTAAAAGGGTTAGGAATATTTATAAATGAATACCTCCTTCTTGAAGACACAACTGAATTAAAGAAGGAAGTTCAAAAGGTAAAAGAAGCCAGGAGAGAAGGAAAATGGGCAATAATTAGAAATCAAAAAGATATTGTTAGGGATAGAGACCATAATGATAATACTAAATAGTAATTTGAGACACTCGAGATCCTTTTTTGGAACTGTCATGCTTTCCATGGCACAAAGGTCCTATGATAAGTTGGATCTTGAGTGATATTGAATATTTGTCTAGTTTAAATTTGGGAGAATGAAGAGTCTAAGGTCCCTAACATAGAAGGAGTTTTATTGTGGTTGGCATGGAACAAAAAGTCCCACTAAAGAGGAATAGGAGGAATAAATTGTTGTATTAGAAAGAACATTTCTCCTCACACTCAACTTCATAAAATCAACCCTCTTAATCACTACATTTGGATAGAAATTTCAGACATTAATGCTAGGAAGATGTATATAGCAATTTTTTATTTTTCCCCTATTAATTATACTTTTTATAAGAAAAGCAATCTAGATATAAATTGTCCCTATAATAATTTAGAACAAGATATTTATAGTTAGAAAAATGAAGGAAATATCCTCTTGCTAGGTGACTTTAATGATAGTACTGCAACTAACCAAGCTACTCTTTTAAGCAATGATTCCAACCACAATCCTTTATGGCTAGATGAGGACCTTGTTTGAGCTAATAGATACAAAATAAGCTCTAAACATCCAACTGAGAATTTATTGGTACTGAGCTATTCAAACTCTGCAACTCTCAAGACCTAATAATTTGCAATGGAGTAATGAAGTGGCTAAACTCCAACTAGATGAATTGTATTCATGGAATAGGTAGTAGTTTCATAGATTATATGATATATTATATCCCCGTTTCCAACCAAATAGTAAGTTTTGACCTTTTAAATGACCATGAACCCGACTTTGATCATAGACCTTTAACCCTAACTCTCAACTTTTCCTTGCATAAGAGCACCATGAAGAGAATCCTAATAATCAAAGACAAATTTTATTTGACAAAACTAATGTTGACCTTCTCTTAAAGGATTAAAATAGTGAATTACATCTCCTAAATTATAAGGACAACATTGAAGAACACTATCATAATTTTACAACTACCCTTTCCACTTCTATTAACAAGTTCTCTTTCGAGGTGTCTTGTAAAAAGAATAATAGAACAACCAACCCTTGGTATGATAAATATTGTAAGATTGCTAGGAAATCCATTAGGGATGCTTATAATGAGTCCTTAAAACTTGATAAACTCAATACATACAAATCCCTAATTAAAAAGAAAAAAAATGTATTATATCAATAAAAGGAAAGAGAAACTTTCACAACTATCTAAGCTTGATCCTAAGAAGTTATGGAGGAAAATTCTAATCCACAATACTAAATAAAATAATATGATTCCCTTAAGGGACTGTAATTCCTACCTTTAAAGTCTTTACATGTTCCCTAATTCCATGGAAACCATTCCTATTGTTTCTATTGAGGATGAAGTTTTTTCTTTGGATGACATGGAGTTTAGGGTTAATCGACTTGCAAATGGGAAAGCTAAGAACATGGAAGGCTACCAAGATAAAAATTTTAAAATCAGAGGGCTTATCCTCATCCCTCACATACACAAGCTCTTCAATTTAGCAGTCAAACATGACTTCCCTAAACCCTATACGTAAAGCCTCCTTGTTCCTATCCTTAAAAATGGGAATAGAAACATTCCCTCTAATTATAGGACCGCTATGATTATCTCGATTTTTGCCAGGCTTTATGGGATTATTTTGGAAAATAAGATTAGCCTTTGGATAGAAAGTCACGGTAAAAGAGCTAAATGCCATGCCATGTTTAGTAGATATCATTCAACTGTGTACCATCTTGTTACCTTTAGGATAATTGCAGAGGAAAAACCTTTGAGATAGGTTGGAATAGATTAAAGTTCCTTTCAAGTTGAGGGTTGTTGCAATAAGGCCGTATGAGAATGTTATTTCTAAGTTTAAGAACACTAAGGGCTGGTCGAAAGAGATTAACTACAATATTGGAGTCAAACAAGGTTGTCCCTTGTCCCATACCCTTTTTGGCATATATGTTGAAAAATTAGAAGATTGCTTGGAAGAAGAAGGTTGCGTTGACCCTAATCTCACTGGTATAGTCATCAATATTCTTCTTTATGTTGATGATATCATTCATATGGCGATGAGTCCCCATGATATTGGAAAGAAACTAATAATCCTCAAGGAGTTTTTCTCCAATACGAGTATGACTGTTAATGCTGACAATACTAAGGTCATGATCATTAAATCCAATAAGATCACTTATGATAACTTCATATATGACAACAACAAGTTGGAGGAAGTGACTTCATACAAATATCTTGGAATCGATATTCACCACAAGCTCAACTAGAATTATAACATTGAGAAAAGGATTTTTGGGGGATGGAAATCTTATTATGGGCTTGAAAACAATTGTTAATCAACTGATCTTTGGATATGGGATAAGAAGAAACTCCTCTTTGAGACTCTTTTTACACCTATTATTCTATATGGATTCAAAGTCTAAGGATGCAATGTCTCTCATGAATCCTGGAGAAATATAGAGTATTGACGATAAAAATCGCAACGAGGATTTCACCTACAAAGTATTTCTAAAGCCTATTATTATAAGCTAACAAAATATATAATACTAGTAGGTGGGACCCCCTTGTAGATTGGAGGATCAGATCTGGTTCTTATTTGATGTTTATGCTGTTGTTCGACACTGCTACAGGGTTCTACACGATTGATGAAATCTTGGTTTTATTTGCGACATTATGGCAGATGGATAATGCATGTTATGTGTTGGTTCTGTTTCTCTAGGCTCTAATTTCATGTCATGATGGAGTATGTTATCCATTGTTACCTTGCTATTTTCTCCTTGATTCATTACTTGTGACACCTGCACAAGATACATGTTAGTAACAACAAATAAGATAAATTAAAAAGAGATAAAAGAAATATGAACAAAATACAAAAGGAAGAAACTAAACTATGTTATTATGCTACTATGCTACATTATATGCATTGAAATTAAAGAAATGGTGTTAGTCCTAACTAACCATTATAGTGGCTATACGATGTATTGAGTTACACGAAAGCACATTTGATATGTCTTATGGTATGGTTGGCAATGGTTAAATGTGATATGAGGTGGCACATTTGACAAGTAATGGATGTTAGTTTCGATGCATGGATTAATTGAATGGATTAATTGATGGATGATTGGCGTGTACTAAGTAATTGAATGGATAGAGGATGCAAGTGACGTGTATTTTTTGCATGTCACTCCATACCTCTCCCACTGGCCATCACCCTAGCTTGGCTATTGTTCAATTGTTGTTCACTGTGGTTAAGCTTTGATTTTCAGGCAAGGGAAGAACTGCTCGACCAAGCTCGTGTTTTTAAGGCTTTTTGGTTATATGTATGTCTTTTCCGCCATCCATGAGATCGCTTTGGTTATGAAATAGATATTGGATCGATGATGTATTGGTCTATTCTTTTCTTGAGACTAGTAACTATGTAAACTTGTGATATTTCTCTAGAATGGTTGGTTGTCTGTATTCATTGTAAATAAAAAAAATGGATAATGAAGTCAAGATTTTATTTATGATTCTATGTGGTGGAAGCCATGAAGGTTCTCTGTTGTCTTATGGGTTTTGGTTGAAGGGTTTCATTTAGTCCAGACTTGATGGATGTTTCCACATAGTTCTTGTAAACTTACCAGTCGTATTTGGTGTTATGGGGTTGTTGTGTTTGATTTTGAACCACCTTGGGTCACTGCATATCATTTTCACCTAGTAGTGGGCTCGTTATGTTGTTGGTGTCTACATAGTGGGTTATGATGGCTATTATGCCAAGAGGCTCGCTTTAGGGGTTGGTTGCTATTTCATGGATCTGCTTTTATACCATTATTATTTTGTTTTTGGGGAGAATCACGAGGGTTATGCCCTATGTGTTCTCGACATTATTTATTGTCCAGTGAGGAACCTCTCCTCCTATATTCATAGTCTCTCCTGCCTGGTGTGAACTGTCACCCGTCTTGCAAATAAATGGTTATGTGATCTGTGTGTCCACCGTGTTGTCTCAAAGGGTTGTCCTCTACAATTGTTGTGGTCAACTCCAATATCCCTGTGTTGGTTCCACTAAGTGAACCCTTGATTACTCAGAGCCCACCTTTGATTATTTTAAGCCCAATTTTGATAAATGAACCAATTATTTTTGGTCAGGCACATGGTTGACTATCATGAGTTGGTGGAGTATTGTCAACAGTGGTTGATTATTGGTTATCTCTGTCAATAGAAATGACAATGGTTTTTATGATTGGTGTATAATTGTTGTATTCTTTTATTGTGGCGATTGATTTGATAGTTCAACATGTTTTAAATTGGTTGATTTGAGAAATGGATTTGGGCATACAATTGTTGTATCCTTGTATTGGATTGATAACTCAACATCGTTTGATGTTTTGATTCAGAGTAATTAGACATGTACAGTCACATAAATTCTCTTGCATTTTGAATGGTTTGTGTGTTCCTACAACATCGTATAAGTTGAAATGATGGTTGTTGTTACTGTGTGTTCAAATTGCCAATCAAGATTATTGCAATTGAAATATTGATGATTGTGTTTTGGGTTGTCCACTATGTATGTTTGATGGATATCATGCACCGTATCATTGATTGCACCATCAGAGATGGTCATGAGTTCTATAATAGTATGGTTTCATTTCAATTTAATTGTTAAATTGAATTGAGGAATGGAATCGGGCACGATTTTAAAGGAACTTGTGTCTATGCTTGATTTGAAGGATTGGTTTATGACAATGGTTGATGGTTTGGATGTTGAACAGAGTCGATACAAATGACTGTGTGTTCATTGGAATTTTGTTAAATGTTAAAAAGAAGAAGTGAGAGGAAACATAATCCTTGTACAAGTTGTTTTGGAAGGCATATTATTTTGAGTATGATGACACTATGATTAATTGAAAGTGTTAAGGTTTTAAATGTGAACAATGAGCAAGTTTAACACATAGTAATGTCTAAATTACACACAATGATTTTTTAATTGATCACAACAATTGTTTGGATAGTGTTGAAACGTTTGCATTAAATACAAAATTGTTTTATGGATTACTTAATTGGTTTTATGAACAATATTCAATCTTTTCCCTTACCATTATTTCACTTTTCTCTAATTACAATCACCTCGCCTTCCCATATTCATTAATCACTCCCTGTTCCTAAAATTTAATTACAGTTAAGAGGAGCTCCGTATTATAACAGTTTGAAATCACAGTTTCTTGGATGGATTACAGTGATATGTTCTTTGGTTTACATTACATTTGATTGTTGTTGTCTATGAGAAGTAAACATGGTCTTCCCCCCTCATTTTAACATTTTTTCTCTCAATACAACCCCTAGCATATCCCAGAACCTTTGTTCACTCCCTGCTCATTAACAACAATTAAAAAAATTGTATGGATTGGATTGCACGAGTCTGATATGTTGCTGAGTCAAAATTTATTTCATATTTTATAAGGAGTTGTCATGTATGGTTGCTAAAGAGACTATTTTCTATTCAATTATGCATACACGAATGAGATTTTTTAGTCGAGGTATCCATGGCAGAGGTAACCGAGGAAGAGGTAATTGGAACAGGGGTCCTAGAAGGCCAATATTCTCCATACACTTTGATGCTGACTCACAAGAGTTAGGCCAGTTGTTTCAAGCTAGGTTTTTTAATTAGATTGGGTAAGGAGTGGTCCAACCTAGGCCTGAAAGGCCTCCCTTCCAAGCCCCACATGTCCTTGGTATCCCCGTGCCCCCTCATGTCTCATTGCATCCTGAAGTTCCCGAAAAGGATGGATGGCAAGAGATTGTCCACTCGACAGTCTCCCAACATCATGGCTGGCCTAACTTGTCTTTACCTGCTCCCCCGTCTATCAATCAAATTTTCCAAGCTGCCCCTTTCCACTCACTAGTTCAGTCTTCCCATGAGAGTAAAATGTTGAAAATCGAGGCCCACCATGCCCCTGACAAAGGAAAATCCACTACTGCCCCTTCCTCACCCTCCAATGGCTCTGATAAATCCGTGTCCTCCCAGATGCATTTGAGGGATGATTGATCTCATGTGATCAACGAGATTAGGCCTAAAGGCTCAACACATACTAAGGCAAATTCAGAGAGATCAAAATGTGACAACAACAACAAAGGAAGGATTGCCTCTCAGAGTGGGAAATATGGATTTTAAGTTTTATTTTATTTATTGTTCATGATAGTTGACTTCAAAAATTTTGGACGACATGCTATTTTTGGATACATGAGTAATATATTTTGAAAATAATTTCAAATATCATTGAGATAAATTGTCAAATATGAATGTGATGATGGGAGTCATAAGGAGGGATGTTTTGTTTAATTAAATAGTTGTGTTATGATTGTTAAAAGCTAAAGGGAGTCATAAGGGGTCCCACCTACTAGTTATTATTTATTTAAAAACCCTTATTATGATTTATTACTTTTCCCCCTAACTAAAAAGTTGGTTGAGTTTTTAGTTAACTTAACTAATGAAGTAGTTCAACTACTTCAATCAATTCTAATTTTCTTAAAGGAAAAAGGAAAGGGAGGAACATGGGGAGAAAAAAAGGAGAAACATACTAAGGTTTGCTCTTAGAGTTTTTTGTTGAGATAATCCAGTTTTCATTCATTCGTTAATTCATCAGAAGCCTAATTCTTTTTTATGATAGCAGGGTCCTATTGTAGACAACAAGATTCAAGGTTGAATTACATCATTCAGACACTTGTTTTTCAAAGGTGTTGATATATATTTGATAGTCTGTGTACACTTGTCTGTTTGTGAATTAGTTTTCATGACTGACAAAGGCTATTGTGTAGAGTCTAGTGGGAAACATTATGTGGCAAGCGGATCCATCTTTTCAAGTTCAGTTTTTTTATTTTCTATTAGAAGTCCTTTTGTATGTGTCATTGGGGACGTTTAAGTTTGAATTTAGTCCAAAAATTCCTTAGGAAATTTTGTAAAGAGAACGATTCTTTGATGAATTGGAATGAAATAAAGGATTGCTTTATGTCTCATATGTGTTGATTATTGACTTGGTGTCTTTACTTCTTTCTCTATATTTATTTTAGCATCTGATAGATTCAGAAAATTATATAAAAAATGAGTTTTTCAACAAGTTTTTAATTATTAAAAAAACAGCCTAAGCACTTGTAAACGATACTTGTGAATTAGGATATCCGTTTTGATGGCTATAAACATAGGGTGATATTCCCGTCTATCTTGATTTAGCCAAGAAGGATCTGAAATTTTTTGAGTAAGATCATTTCATATCTTTTCCTCAACATTTATTTGGCGACCATACTTGGGAGATATTCAATATCTCTCTGGTTAATTTTTATGCTTGATTAGCATCAAATACATCTATTTTTCTGATATTGATTCTTTGACTGTTTTATTTCTTAATGACTGTGCCTATTGCAAGGCAGCCCAATATTGAGCCCAGTCTTCAATATCAAACTAGCATTGCTTTGAATTTATTCAACACCATTTTATACACTGCCAATACTCGTGCTGAGCTTAATCATTCATGGGCAGCAATTGAACAAGATATTTCTGCCCAAGAACATTGAGAAGCTAGATGTAGACAACCTAGAAATCAGCTATAACTTCCTTGTTCCTTTAGTTTTGGCCTTACTTTCATGTCCTTATACTCTCGTGTTTCTAGAAGAAGAAGAGGCTTATCACCTGAAATTAATCCTATTGATGAAATAGGAGGAAGGAACGTTGTGTTGTCAACCCAACAAAGTGATCTAAAGAGAAATTTTTCTGATTCATCTAGTTCATCTTTTTATCCCTCACCTATCATCCATAAGATGGCATCTAGTGGTGGCTCTGGTGGAACTGGAAGTGCTTCCTCCTCTCAGAATTCATCTTTTTCAGTGATTGGTAGCTTATATAGCCACCGTATCCCTATCCAATCTACCATGAATCCCACCAAAGTCATTAAAAAGTATGGGCATTTTCATTTTGAATAAGATTCCACAACCACACCGTGGCATGTGTCCTCTCCTCTTAACCTAGCACCTTCTACTCATCCACTTCCTAAGTTCAAAGAGCATCTCCCTAGGTTTTCGGGAAATAACATTGTCACTACAAATGAACACCTCGTGGAATTTTCTAATGCTAGTCACAATATAGGAGCCAATGACAACGATACTTGCATGCACTTGTTCGTCAATTCCTTGGAAGGAAAGACTGCGGCCGATTTATTTGACCTTCCTCCTAATATTCTATCTACTTGGGAGGAGTTAGTGTATTGGTTCAGAGCCACCTATGGGCAATCCAAAAGCCCAACTAAATAGTTACAGGAGTACAATAACATCGCCTATAAGGATGGTGAGACCATCAAGTCTTTCAACTTGCATTTCACCAAGCTATACAATCAAATCCCTGAACTCATTCGACCTCAAAACCAAGCCTCTTTCATGCATTATTACAATGCATTACCTTATCGCTATCATCATAGGCTTGAGGAAAAAGCCATTGATAATCTCAATTCCGCTCTGCATACTTGTTTAGAGTATGAAGAACAACTCAAAAGAACAGGTCTTCCCTAGGGAGAATCGGTTAAACATACAGACATGTCCACCCTCTTACAGCTAGTACAAGATATAAATAATCGTATGATAGCGTATGAGCGAAAGAGAAATGTCTCCCCTCTAACAAATGGAGCTTCATCCTCTTCTACACCTCCCTTTAGAAACCCAATTGAAAATAATTTTCAGCCTAAATCTATCTTGCCTCGAAGTTGGTGTAACTTTTGCGAGGAACACCTCGAGGAAGCCACATGTGAGGTAAGGAAGAGTGCCAAAGATAAAATCTTTGGTAAAAGACCAGAAACTACCATCATCGTCCTATATTTTGCAGAGACAGAAGATGTCACGATCATCAATACTAGGAACAAATCCTACGCTCCCAAAGGAAAATATGACCCTCCCCGCAATTCTTCTAGTCCAAGCTCATCATCACCAACTGCTACGGTTCAGGTTCCTAAGGTTCCTGATAGTCAAGAAACAACTCCCCCTCTCCCCTCTTCCAAATACAATATTCTGAATCAGTTGGCTAACATCAGATAAGATGCCACCCTTTTGGACATGGTTGCCATCCATGAACAATAGATGCATCTGAAACAATTCATGGAAGGAAAGGCTTCCATTATAGCCAAACTATCTGAAGAGGTGAATGAAGAGGATTCATCTGTAAATAAAGTAGGTGTACATAACTTTAGATACCCTGTAAAAAATCCCCCTTTTAATATTTCTGTAAAGATTATGGACAATATTTCCCATTGTTTCCTCATTGATGGCGATTTGGGCCCAAGTGTGATGTCGAAGATTATTATGGAAGAGATAGGCTTGTCTTGTACAAATGAAAATGACAGAAGCATGCTCTCCTATAATAGTCTACAACAAACAACCATAGGTGAGATTAAGGATGTGACCTTAGTTTTGTGCGCACACCCTAAAATAAGGACAACCCTTAGTATTCAGGTAATTGATATGCTAGTAAGAAATTACTCAATCATCTTAGGAAGAGATTGGAAAGCCTTAATGGGTGGATACCTCTCACTCGACGAAAAACATTTATCCGTTCTCAGAATGGTAAAAACATTATAGTCCTTAGAGAGGGAAGAATTTCACCTTACATAGAGAGTGTCCCACAACCTATTGTAAACTATACCAAAGAATACCTAGCAGTGTATTCCATCTTTTCCGAGGAGGATAAATTTCCCTTGGAACAAGTTGATTTAGATGATGGTATGTGACACATGCAATTTGATGGTTCATGTTCTAATGAAGGTAACGAAGCTGGAATTATCTTGATTTCTCCTATAGGAAAAATCCATAACTTTTCTTATAGGTTGGAGTTTTCTTGCACGAACAATGTCACTAAATTCGAAGATTTATTACTAGGCATTGAAAATGCCTATAATATTGGTTGTGGTCACCTTTCAATTTTTGGGGATTCCGAGCTTGTTGTGAACCTTGTACGTAAGATTTACTCCCCTAGCAACAAGTTGATGAAACGATACACCCAAATTGTTTGGGCACTTATCTCAAACCTATTATCTTTCAACATCACTCATGTTAAGAGGGAATTGAACTTAATGGCTGATCAGTTAGCTGTTTTTGCATGCTCTCCTAATCAACAACTTCTACCACATAGACCTGATTGTACTTATCAATCTCTATTTCGTTGACATATCCTTGAAAATATAGAATCTTGGCAGGTCTTCCCTAGCGATGAGAGCATCTGTGCTTTCATTCAAAATGAACCCTATAAGCCCAAGGAAATCATATCCATAGAAGATAAAAAAATTCCTAAAGGCTTGACTCCTCTAGAGATTTCTTTTTCATTAAGTGATGCAGGAAATAAAGAGAAACCAAAATAAGAGGAGTCAAAAGGGAAGGTGGGTGAAACCATMTCCTTGAAGATTGGGACACCTGAGTCTTCAAAGAATGTAAAATAGGTACCCAATGTTATAATGAAGAGGAAATGAAGTTTTCCAAGCCACTTGGTGAATTTCAAGATGTTTTTGCTTGGTATTACAGGGATCTTCGTGKTTTCGATCCTGGTCTTATACCACATGATATCCCCATTAAGGAAGGCATGAAACCAGTTAGGAAAAAAAAAAGACCTATTAACCATGCATTGAAAGAAACTATTCAAAGGGAGTTGGAAAATTTCTTGAAGGCTGGAATCACCTTTCCGGTCAAATACCCTAAATGGGTTTCCAAATTGGTACTTGTTCCGAAGGTCACTGATCATATTAGATTCTGCATTAATTTTTCACATTCAATCAGGCTATTATGAAAAATCCTTTCCCTCCTCCTGATATGGAAATGATTCTGCAACAAGTTGTAAGGTCACAGATGAGGCCCTTACTTGACAGTTTTTTTGGTTGCAATCAAATCAAGGTAAAAAGGGTAGATGCTTACAAAACCAACTTTATCATGAATTGGGGTACCACGACTTATGAACATGTTCTTTTTGGCTTACCTAATGCAAGTACCACTTTTAAAAGACCTCTACAAATAACTCCCGATGAATTAATCAACATTCATATTTATCTTGATGATCTACTTGTATACGTTAAAGGGCTGTTAATTACTTCAAAAATTCAAGAATTATGGCTGGATCCTTTCAAAATTTCCTTTGTCCTGGGTACTAAATCTTACATTATAAAATATTTACAGGAGATATTATTCTCCTACAACACTAACGGTTCCCACTTGAAACATTACGTGGAACCAACTTGAAAGATTTTAACGCTGTTTGGATTTTCTATATATTAGTAGTCTAGCTCTGCTTTCATTTTTCCACTGTTTTTTTCATTTATGCTTTTACAGTAGTTTGATTTCTGGTTTCTGTTTTTAACATTTTCCTACTCCTTTTACATTTTCGTCATTTTATTTTTGATGTTATAAATTTTTCAATTTTAATTTTGTCATGATTTTTATTGCTTTTCCATCTTTTAGTTGATTTTGGTCAAGAATAAGATGTTGGATCAGTTCTGCCACAATGACACTCCTGCAAGATATTGTTAGTCAATAAAAATCAAGCTTACATAGCTGTTACGATGTTCCCCTCAAAAGCACTTGAATTTGCTATCTTCTTTCACTGCTGTCTTTTAAAGAAATTGGTTATCTCCCGCTTCTGCTTTCCATTTCTTCATCCATTTGATAATTTAAAAGAGCAAGTCCATAATTTTTCTCCTTGAAGTAAATATTTGATTCTGGTTGAATGATTATGCACACAGTGGTAAAACCCCCTCATACTTAACATTTTTCATGAGTTATTCCCGAATCCCCGATCATTTTTTAATTAAATCCACTCACTTCCCCCTATTGCATAATATTTCTGGTTATATCTTCTTGACCTGTTGTTCTTGGTTTGCTAAAACATGAGTTATGAGTTCTAAATATGTTGAAAACAAATTTCACTGTGGAGTCGCCAGTTTGTTGACGATAAAAATCGCAACGAGGATTTCGCTCGCAAAGTATTGCTAAAGACTATTATTATAAGCTAGCAATATATATAATACAATTAGGTGGGACCCCCTCATAGATTGGAGGATCAGATCTGGTTCATATTTGATGTTTATGTTGTTGTTCGACACTGCTACAAGGTTCTACACGATTGATGAAATATTGGTTTTATTTGCTACATAATGGCAGATGGATAATGCATGTTATGTGTTGGTTCTGTTTCTCTAGGCTCTAATTTCATGTCATGATGGCGTATGTTATCCATTGTTACCTTGATATTTTCTCCTTGATTCATTACTTGTGACACCTGCACAAGGTACATGTTAGTAACAAAAAATAAGAGCAATTGAAAAGAGATAAAAGAAATATGAACAAAATACAAAAGGAAGAAACTAAACTATGCTACTATGCTACACTATATGCATTGAAATTAAAGAAATGTTGTTAGTCCTAACTAGCTATTATAGTGGCTATACGATGTATTGAGTTACATGAAGGCACATTTGATATGAGTTATGGTATGGTTAGCAATGGTTAAATGTGATATGAGGTGGTGCATTTGGCAAGTAATGGATGGTAGTTTTGATGCATGGATTAATTGAATAGATTAATTGATGGCTGGCTGGCATGTATTAAGTAATTGAATGGACAGAAGATGGAAGCAACGTGCATTTACTACACGTCACTCCATACCTCTCCTACTGGACGTCACCCTAGCTTGGCTATTGTTCAATTTTTGTTTGCTGTGGTTAAGCTATGATTTTCAGGCAAGGAAAGAACTGCTCGGCCAAGCTCGCGTTTTTAAGGATTGTTGGTTATAGGTATGTCTTTTCCGCCACCGATGAACTTGCTTTGGTTATGAAATAGATATTGGCTTGAATATGTATTGGTATGTTCTTTTCTTGAGACTCGAAACTATGTAAACTTGTGATATTTCTCTGGAATGGTTGGTTGTCTGTATTCATTGTAAATAAAAAAAATGGATAATGAAGTCACGATTTTATTGATGATTCTGTGTGGTGGAATCCATGAAGGTTCTCTGTTGTCTTATGGGTTTTGGTTGATGGGTTTCATTTGGTCTAGACTTGCTGTCCGTCTCCACACAGCTCTTGTAAACTTACCAGTCATATTTGGTGTTATGGGGTTGCTTTGTTTGATTTTGAACCACCTTGGGTCATTGCATATCTTTTTCACCTGGTAGTGGGATCGTCATGTTGTTGGTGTCTGCGTAATGGGTTATGATGGCTATTATTCCAAGAGGCTCGCTTTAGGGGTTGGTTGCTATTTCATGGCTCTTCTTTTATATCAGTTTTTTTTTTTTTTGGGAGAACCGTGAGGGTTATGCCCTCATGTTCTTAGTGTTATTTATTGGACAGTGAGGAACCTCTACTCCTCTGTTCATAATATCTCCTGCTTGGTGTGAACTATCACCCTTCTTGCAAACAAATGATTTTGTGGCATGTGTGTCCATCGTGTTGTCTCGAAGGGTTCTCCTCTGTAGTTGATGTGGTCGACTCCAGTCTCCCTGTGCTGGTTCCACCGAACGAACCCTTGATTACTTAGAGCCCACCCTTGATTATTTTAAGTCCGATTTCCATAAATGAACCAATTATTTTTGGTCGGGCACATGATTGACTCTCATGAGTTGGTGGAGTATTGTCGACAGTGGTTGATTATTGGTTGTCTCTGTTAATAGCGTTGACAATGGTTTTTATGATTGGTGTATAACCACTGTATTCTTTTATTGTGGCGATTGATTCGATAGTTCAACATGGTTTAAATTGGTTGATTTGAGAAATGGAATTGGGCATATAGTTGCTGTCTCCTTGTATTGGATTGATAACTCAACATCTTTTGATGTTTTTATTCAGAGTAATTAAACATGTACAGTCACATAAATTATCTTTCATTTTTAATGGTCTGTGTGTTCCTACAACATCGTATAATTTGAAATGATGGTTGTTGTTATTGTGTGTTTAAATTGCCAGTGAGGATTATTGCAATTGAAATATTGATGATTGTGTTTTGGGCTGTCCACTATGTATGTTTGATGGATATCATGCACACTATCGTTCATTGCAACATCATATATGAGCACGGGTTCTATAATAGTATGTTTTCATTGCAATTTAATTGTTAAATTGAATTGGGGAATGGAATCGAGCACGATTTTAAATGAACTTGTGTTTGTGTTTGATTTGAAGGATTGATTTATGACAATGGTTGATGGTTTGGATGTTGAACAAAGTCGATACAAATGACTGTGTGTTCATTGAAATTTTGTTAAATGTTAAAAATAAGAAGTGAGAGGAAACAAAATCCTTGTACAGGTTGTTTTGGAAGGCATATTATTTCGAGTATGATGACATTGTGATTAATTGAAAGTGTTGAGGATTCAAATGTGAACATTGAGAAATTTTAACACATAGTAATGGTTAAATTACACATAGTGATTATTTAATTGATCACAACAATTGTTTGGTTAGTGTTGAAACGTTTGCATTAAATACAAAATTGTTTTATGGATTACTTAATTGGTTTTATGAACAATATCCACTCTTTTCCCATACCATTATTTAACTTTTTGCTAATTACAATCCCCCCACCTTCCCATATTCATTACTCACTCCATGTTCCTAAAATTTAATTACAGTTATGAGGAACTCTGTATTATAACAGTTTGAAATCAGAGTTTCTTGGATGGATTACAGTGATATGTTCTTTGGTTTACATTACAGTTGATTGTTGTTGTCTATGAGTAGTAACCATGGTCTTCCCCCCTCATTTTAACATTTTTTCACTCAATACAACCCCTCACATATCCCATAACCTTTTTTCACCCGCTGCTCATTGACAACGATTAAACAATTTGTATGGATTGGATTGCATGAGTCTGATATGTTGCTGAGCCCAAATTTATTTCATATTTTAAAAGGAGTCGTCATGTATGGTTGTTAAAGAGACTATTTGATAAACAATTATGCATACAAGAATGATCTTTTTCAGCCGAGGTATCCATGGAAGAGGTAATTGGAACAGGGGCCCTATAAGGCCAAGATTCTTCATACACTTTGATGTTGACTCGCAAGAGTTAGGCCAATTGTTTTAGACTGGATTTTTTAATTGGATTGGGCAAGGAGTGGTCTAACCTAGGCTTTAAAGGCATCCATTCCAAGCCCCATAGGTCCCTGGTATCCCCGTTCCCCCTCATGTCTCATTGCAGCCTAAAGTTCCCGAAAATATGGATGGAAAGAGATTGTCCACCCGACAATCTCCCAACATTGTGGCTGGCCTAACTTGTCTTTACCTGCTCCCCTGTCTATCAATCAAATTGTCTAAGATTCCCCTCTCCAATCACCAGTTCAATCTTCCCATGTGAGTAAAAGGTTGAAAACCGAGGCCCGCCATGCCCCTGACAAAGGAAAAGCCACTGTTGCCCCTTACTCACCCTCCAATGGCTCTGATAAATCCATGTCCTCCTGGATGCATTTGAGGGACAATTTCTCTCATGTGATCAACGAGATTAGGCCTAAAAGCTCATCACAGCCTAAGGAAAATTCATAGAGATCAAAAGGTGACAACAACAACAAAGGAAGGATTGCCTCTCAGAGTGGGAAATATGGATTTTAAGTTTTATTTTATTTATTGTTGATGACATTTGACTTTAGAAATTTTGGACATCGTGTTATTTTTGGATATATGAGTAATATATTTTGAAAATAATTTCAAATATCATTGAGATAAATTGTCAAATATGAATGTGGTGATGGGAGTCACAAGGAGGGATGTTTTGTTTACTTAACTAGTTGTGTTATGATTTTTGAAAGATAAAGGGAGTCACAAGGGGTCCCACCTACTAGTTATTATTTATTTAAAAACCCTTATTATGATTTATTACTTTTCCCCCAAACTAAAAAGTTGGTTGAGTTTTTAATTAACTTAACTAATGGATTAGTTCAACTACTTCAACCAATTCTAATTTTCTTAAAGGAAAAAGGAAAGGGAGGAACAGGGGGAGAAGAAAAGGAGAAGCATACTAAGGTTTGCTCTTAGAGTTTTTTGTTGAGATAATTTAGTTTTCATTCATTCCTTAATTTATTAGAAGCCTAATTCTTTTTTATGATAGCAGGGTCTTATTGTAGACAACAAGATTCAAGGCTGAATTACATCATTTAGACACTTGTTTTTCAGAGGTGTTGATCTAGCTTTGATAGTCTGTGTAGAATTGTCTGTTTTTGAATTAGTTTTCATGCCTGACAAATGCTATTGTGCAGAGTCTAATGGGAAGCAGTTTATGGCAAGCTGATCCAAATTTTCAAGTTCAGTTTTTTTGTTTTTCTGTCAGAAGTCCTTTTGTATGTTTCATCGGGGACGTCTAAGTTTGACTTTGGTCCAAAACTTCCTTAGGAAATTTTGTAAAGAGAACGATTGTTTGATTAATTGGAATGAAGTAAAGGATTTATTTATGTCTCATATGTGTTGATTATTGACTTGGTGTCTTTACTTCTGTCTCTATATTTATTTCAACATCTGATATATTCATAAAATTATATAAAAACTGAGTTTTCTAGCAAGATTTTAATTATAAAAAAACAGCCTAGGCACTTGTAAACAATACTTGTGAATTAGGATATTAGTTTTGATGGATATAAACATAAGGTGATATTATCGTCTATCTTGATTTATCCAAGAAGGATCTGAAGATGTTTGAGGAAGATCATTTCATATCTTTTCCTCAACATAGAGAAAATCTAAAATAATATCAAAATTAAAGGAAATACACCCTATCCCATCCTCCTCTTAGTGGCAAGCCTTTCCCCCATTGAGAGCATGACTATGACTAGATACATAATGTATAAGAACAAGTTAAACAACATGGAAGAAAAGAGGCTTCCTAAAATTTCTTCAAAATCCAGTCGTAACCACCTTCGACTCAAGCGAGGATGACGAGTCTTGGCTAATCCATTGAAGAATCATGGAAGAGATCATTTTGCAGAATAATGATACTATTAAAAATATCATTAAATCAACATTTGAGGAGAAAATGTGGTGTGATAAAGAGTTAGAGGAAAAACAAAAATTAAGGTATTATAAGGATGTAATCAACCCTAATCTAGAAGATCAAAATTATCTCTCTGTTTTGAAAAGTGTAAAGAAAAAAATAAGCATTGCTAAGATAATAACAAATTATCATGAGCTCCATAGTGAAACTGGGCATTAGTCAATTCCTAAAATGCCACAGGATGAAAGAGTGTGTCACCTTTATGACACTAAGAATGTTGAAGATGAAAAACACTTTCTCTTAGATTGTCCAGCCTATACCCAAATTAGATCTCAATTTCAAAATATTTGTCACACTACCAACCTTCCTAACCTTTTAACTCAATAAAACTATGGTGATCCTGGAAAGCTTCTCTTGATGCTTTTTGATCACAAAAACAAAATTCTGAAGAATTGCAAGTAATCCCTTACCCTCTAAAGGTCTGATAGACCAATTCGATCATCATTGTCATTGAGAATAACAATTTAGGTAGATTTATCATGTTCATAATGAAAATAAAAGTTCTAATGAAATTTTTGTATTTAGAATAAAAATTTAAATAGATATGTTATGTTTGTAATGAAAATAAATAAAATAAAATTAACAAATATAAGTGCATCTTAATTTCATAAATTTTAAATGGTGAAAAAATTGTGAATTTTTTATACCTCCTTATTAGACTTATAATTAAAATAATCTATACTACTCTGCAATTTTGAAATTATATCTCTGTGGTTTTGAACGTGAATAATATTTCTCTGCTGTTTTGAAGGAGATATTTTATTTCTAACATTATATATCTGCAGTTTTGAATGGGAATAATACTTCTCTTTGGTTTTTACCTTTTTCCCCTAGAATAATCTCTGTAGTTTCTCCCGATCTCTCCAGAACTTCTTTGCGGTTTTCAGAAATTATTTTTGGCTTCTTCAATCGGTTGAGCAATTGGACATGTGAAATGAGGTGAGTCACTTTTTACTTTGATTCAAATTTAATTTAAAATATATTCATAATCTATTAATGCAAATAGATTTAAATAGATTTTATTTATTTTAAGTTTCATAAGTAAAAGTTGATTTGAGAGATAATAATTAATATCATTATTATCAATTAAAAAAAATATTTTCCATTTTTAAAGTCAATCCAAAATAATAATTGTTACATTTTTTTTCTCTTCTTTTCAATATGAGAACTCCACCACCTATTCCAAAAACTCATCCTAACAGGGGGAGACCCCCGAAAATCACCCTAGAGATCCTTTATGATTATATGGAATCAATAGAAAAAAGGAGAGAACAGAAAGATGCCAAAATCCAAATAGAGTTAGAATCATTAGAAAAAAGGTGTGAAGAAAGAGACGTAAAACTCCAAATATAGCTAGAGGCAATGATTGATAAAAAAATTAAATATACCATTCAAACTCAAATAGATGATAGATTCTTAGGGTCCAAGAGTGAACTAATGAAGGATAGGAGTCAAGAAATGGAAAAACATAAACAATCAACCCAAGAAGGAGGGGTTGACGAAAATCACAACTTGAGAGATAGGATTAAAGAGCTAGAAGAAAAACTAACCAACAATTTGACCCTTAGTAATATGAAAAACAAATTGAATATCAAACCCATAAAAGAGGAAATGAATAAGCTAATTGAACTGGACCATGAGCGTAACAAAAGAGCCTTGAACCTCATAATTTTTGGTATAAAAGAACAACAAGAGGAGGATATGCTAGCAATAGTAAAAGAAGAATTAAATAATAAACCACAAATTGATACAACTTACCTCATAGAAGCAAAGAGGCTAGAAAAAATAATTTATCACAAAGATAGGTTGATCCATGTCAAAGCAAGTTGTAATGGCCATAAATATAGAATACTTAGTAAATATCTGAGCTTAAAAGGGTCAATAATATTTATAAATGAAGCCCTCATTCCCGAAGACCAAACTAAATTAAGGAAGGAATTTCAAAAGGTAAAAGAAGCCAGGAAAGAAGGAAAATGGGCAATAATTAGAAATCGAAAAGTTGTTGTTAGGGATAGAGATGAGAAGGATAATGATAAATAGGAATTTGGGACACTCGTGATCCTTTTTTGGAATTGTCATGGCTTTCCATGGCGCAAAGGTCCTATCATAAGTTGGATCCCAAGTGATATTGATATTATCTATTTAGTTGAAACTTGGGAGCATGAGGAGTCTAAGGTCCCTAACATAGAAGGATTTATCTTGTGGTCAGCATGGAACAAAAAATCCCACCATAGAGGGATAGGAGGCATAGTTTGTTATATTAGAAAAAACATTTCTCCTCACATTCACCTTCATAATATTGATCCTCTCAATCAATACATTTGGATAGAAATTCCAGACACCAATGCTAAGAAGATGTATATAAGAATTTGCTATTTTGCACCTATTAATTCTACTTTTTATAAGAAAAATAATATAGATAACAATTGTCCCTATAATAATTTAGAACAAGATATTTATAGTTTGAAAAATGAAGGTAATATCCTCCTGCTAGGAGACTTTAATGCTAGGACTACAACTAAACAAGTTACTCTTGTAAGTACTGATTCCAACCATAATCCTTTATGTCTTGATGAGGACATTGTTTTATCTAATAGCTACAAAAGAAGCTCTGAAGACCTAATTGAGATTTTGTTTGGTACTGATTTGGTCAAGCTCTGCAACTCTCAAGACCTAATAATTTGCAATGGAGTAATGAAGTGGCCAAACTCCAATCAGATGACTTGTATTCATGGTCTAGGTAGTAGTGTTGTAAATTATGTGATATATGATATCCCCGTTTCCAACCAAATAAAAACTTTTGACCTTTTAAATGACCATGAGCCTGACTTTGATCATAAGCCTTTAACCCCAACTCTAAACTTTGCCATGCATGGGAGTGCCATTGAAGAGAATTATGATCATCAAAGGAATTTGTGCTTTGACAAAAGTAAAGTTGACATTTTCTTAAAGGATTTAAATAGTAAATTAAATCTCCTAACTTATAAGGACAACATTGAAGAACTCTATCATAATTTTACAACTACCCTTTCCACTTCTATTAAC
>SNQJ01S0095247.1:9295-20368 GCA_010110895.2 Picea sitchensis | reverse complement strand
AACCTATACCCATATTAGATCTCATTTTCAAAATATTTATCACACTACCAACCTTCCTAACCTCTTAACTCAACAAAAGTATGGTGATCTTGGAAAGCTTCTCTTAATACTTTTCGAGCACAAAAACAAAATTCTAAAGAATCACAAGTAATCACTTACCCTGTTAAGGTCCGATAGACCAATTCGGTCTTAGTAGACGTTAATCATCATCATTATCATCATTAAATTGTTTTTAATATTATTGAATATTTTTAAAACATTTTTTTATATAGATATATTAAATTGTTTTTATTATTAGTGAATGTTTTTAAACTTTTTTTTGAAAAAATATATTATTTTTTTTTAATGTTTTTAAAACTTCTCTTCATAAAGATATATTAGTTTTTTCTTTTTATCATTTTAATATGATCATTGTTAAAATAAAAATATAATTATATTATTCAATATTTACAAATATTCTTTTATAACATTTTAAAAATAAAAATTTGAAATATTATTTTATAACATTTAAAAAATAAAAACGTGAAACATTGATTCAAAAAATTCGATGTAATGAAATTACATTCTCATTTGTCAAAAAATTTCACAAATCGACGAGTGTATATCTCAGTGAATGAAACGGCTAGGGAAATGCCACACAACGTATCAGAGAATGGAGACAACCACATAACGTGGAATGTAAAGATGGCAAGGACGTTGCAAATGGATATGGAAATAGCTAATCAATCGTAATGTTGCTCATTAATGGCTAATGCAAACGTTATAATTTTTTAGGATGTACGTAAACTTTATAATTTGCAAGGATGTTAAGATATTAAATTGGACCCTATGGGAAATGGAAACATGACAAAACATTTTAATTAGGTTGCTGCAAATGGATATGGAAATAGTTAATCAATTTTAATGATGCTTATTAATTGCTACGCCAACTTTATAATTTGCAAGGATGTTAAGGTATTCAATTTGACCCTTTTATTTAATGGACACGACCTAGAATATTTCTATTTCTTTTTGGCATTATATCTGCATAATAGAAATCTGTCATTAAAAAATTGCTTAATTTGATACCTTTAACATAATCAATAAGAGGGCATAAAAAGTAATTCAAGCTAACTTATAATTAATGAAATCTAGATAGATCTATAATATGAAGAAACATTATATATGAAATCTAGATAGATCTATAACATGAAGAAACAATATATATGGAATCTAGATAGATCTATAACATGAAGAAATATTATATCTGCATACTCCAAAAGTTTGAAGCCCAAGGATGTTGAGTTCATATCAGGTAAGAGATTGTCTCTACCACATCTAATGCCTTTTCCATTCCAACAAGATGAGCTACAAAGGGCAACAAGTCCCTGCCAGTTGAGAAAGTCTATTAGAGAATCAGTTGATTGAGTGAAAGCACTAGTTAAACTTATTGAAGCAACAGTTGGGTTGACCCCATTGATTCAAAACCAACAATAGTGAAAGCAACACTATTTKATCTTGTATAAGAAAAAGAAGATCGCGACTCGGTTACAGATCCACTTGCGGAGACAACAAAGGAAGCATCGTAGCCACCGACATCCTTTCCAAGTTGAGATATAGTCACTTAAGAAGATTGAGCAATTTAAGTTCTAGGYGTAAACCGAGATCCTAAACCACTAGGAAAGGAAAGGAAAAGGTAGGTAGGAGCAGGAACATCAACATCATCATCATCATTAGTAGCCTCTACTAATGTTATATACTCTAGTCGCAAATCGAGATGTTGTTACTGATAAAGTCCAGAGAGGCAGAACGAAAACAATAAACAAAGAATATATATGCGGGAGAACACACCGGAGCTTCAGTACCCATCTCAATATTAAATAGATTACATAGATTACATATCGATCCAACAAATCTTCGAGAAAATGTAGAAAATTAAACAAAACTTAATGTCAAATGGAGTCTAACTACAACTAAATTGGACAACTGGTAGACAAAAAGACAATGAGAGTTATGAATAGGGAGATTACTCTAACACCCCCCCTTAATCTCAACTGTTACATTCACCAACACTCACAATGTTGTCTTTGAAATTCAAAAACAATTTTTCCTAAAGGTTTTGTAAAGATGTCTGCGAGATGATCTCTTGATCCACATAATTGAAGAGAAATATCACCATTATTGACAAGCTATTGGATGGAATGAAAGCGAGTGTCAATGTGTTTTCTTTTCTTGTGGAACACATGATTCTTTGACAATGCAATGGTTGACTTGTTATCATAGAAAATAGGAGTTGGATGCTTTTCGTTATGTGCCAAATCATTTAATTCTTCTTAGCCATACTGTTTGACATGATGTTGAAGTTGCAACAACATATTCTGCTTTTGCTGAAGATATTGCAACTATGGGTTGTTTCTTTAATACCCATGAAATCAGATTGGTACCCAACTGAAAAGCATAACCAAATGTGCTTTTCCTATCATCAATGTTGCCTAAAAAATCATTGTTTGTGTACCCTGCAAGTGAATATTCTTCATAAGTTGTGCACCACAAACAAAAGTTAAGTGTCACTGCAACATATCTTAGTATTATTTTCCAACTTTCCAGTGAGAATCCTTGGGAGATTCCATAAATTTGGAAACAAAACTTGCTGCAAACATTATATCAGTCTACTTGTAGTAAGGTACATGAGACTACCTACTAGCCTCTTATATAAGGTTGAATCAACTGTTGAGCCTTCATCATGTTTGCTCAATTTTGTTCCTAATGCAATAAGTGTTTCAACTAACTTGCATTTATCCATTCTAAACCTTTTCATAATGTTTGTAACATACTTTTGTTGAAAAACAAAAATACCATGAGCAAATTGCTCAACTTTAATTCCCAAAAAATATTTCATGAGTTCAAGATCAATAATCTCAAACTCTATTTTCATAGCAACTTTAAATTCTTCTAACATCAGATTACCTATATAAATTATATCATCAACATAAAGGAAAAAAATAAGAATTTTACGTTCATGATCTGATTTTGTATATAGTGTTGGCTCATTACTTCTCATGTTGAATCCACTATTGATTATATGTGATTCAATCCAATTGTACCATGCTCTTGGATCTTGCTTCAATCCATACAAGGATTTCTTCAAATATACACTTTTTCCTCTTATCCTTGGACTTCAAAACTAGGTGGTCGATCCACACACATTTTTTCTTGCAAAATTCCATTCAAAAAGGTTGAATTTACATCTAATTGGAACACTTTCAATTTGTTTTTTTTGTGATAGCTAAAATGGTCCTTATTGTATCTAACCTTGCTATGGTAGAAAATGTTTCACCATAGTCTATTCTACGTTGTTGAGAGAAACCTTTGGCAACCATCCATGCCTTATGCTTCTCTATCTTTCCTTTTTCATTTATCTTTGTTTTGTATACCCACTTGACTCATACACTAGATTTTTCTTCTAGCAGATCAACAAGATCCTAAGTCTTGTTCCTTTCTATGGCTTCAATTTATTCATTCATGGCTTCTACCCAATGATCCCCTTTCACTGCTTCTTCAAACAAGGTTGGTTGATAGGATAGAAAGACAAAATGACCATGTTGTTCAAAGTTGTTGTTTTGCTGACAAATTTCCCTTATGATTATTGTTCACTGATTTTATGTTGAAGATGATCCAGGTGGATATCGGTGGTCACCCACCTATTCCACTGGCTTGAAAAACAGTTTTCCACCTTGGCAGTTTTTCGACATTTTTTCGAGTTCCAAACTTTCGGGCCTACCGTTTTGAGGCCCTAAACGACGTTTTTTGGGGATTTTGGGCCTAAGAAATTGCCAAAGGCACTAGCTTGGGCTAGTCGAAAATCATTCTTCTCAGTTAGACCTTTCCAACGATGTATCGAGCGCCCCAAATAGAGATCGTATGCAAATGTTATTCCCTCGGGAAGTTGACGTATCAACTACCCCCATCGGGGCCCACAAACCTTTTGGATTTTCATCTTTCGGGGTTAGGGTTTTGAATTTTACTTATGTTAAAAAGGCCTTTGGAGCCTCATTGTAAGGATCATCTTCTTGCGAATGTGAGTAGTCGTCACATCTCTTCTCAAAGATAAGCTGCCACCTTTCTAGAGAGTCTTTTACTCTGTATTTCTACAATTTTCTACATTTTGCTCATTAATAGAAATTGTGTATTACTGTATATTTGTGCCTCTTGTTATATTTATGATATATTTCTATTACATTATTGTCACTCTTTCAATATCTTTATATATTTTTGTGTTATATCTCCACTCTCATTTCGTGCTGAAAATAATCCAGATCAGTGGTATCAGAGTAGACTGCTCTTGATCGTTTTTCAGTGCATGTCCCCAACGAGGTCCAAGTATAACAATTTCGGTCCCGATTTTGTCTCTCTTGAAGACAATCGCTCTTGCACGCCCAAGAAAACCTCCATGGTGGAAGAAAAGAAAAATGACAAAGCAGACGATTCTATTAATCTATTGCTTGAGAGAGCTCTCACGCAACAAAGGGATGAAATGATGGATAATTTTACTCACATCCTTCAACACCTACCGATAACAACATACATGTCTACATGAAGTGGCCACTTTGGAGGAACCTCACCTTTCAAGGTACAAGTTAATTTTGATATTCCCATATTTGAAGGACATATAGATGCAAATGCCCTAGAAATATGGTTAAATCTGCTAGAAAGTTATTTCTTTGTTCATAATTTCTTCGATAGGGAAAATATCAGCTTCACACTCCTTAAGGCTCTCCCCCATGTCAAACATCGATGGGGAACTTACTGGGAGAAAAGTTCCACAGAGGAGTCTGGAATATATGGGGCCGAGCCCACATGGGAGTTTTTTGTGGATGCAGTAAAGGAATAATATTACCTTGTTGGCAACTATGAGGACCAATACATGAGATGGACCACACTACGGAAAGAGAGGGGTCAAGTAGTGATGGAGTTCACCAATAAAATCCAGACCTTGCGCACCAAGATGGGTATCAAAGACTCCGAGTGATATTTGGTTTTGAAATACCGTGGGGATCTACACAGATACATCCAAACTGAAATGGATTTTCTGGACATATCATCACTCGATACTACTTATCGATATGCTATTAAAATCGAGCAAAAATTTAAGCACCAAAACAAGTAGGATTTTGGGTCTGCAAATGCACAACAACAAAAGTATGATAAAGATGAACCGAACAAACAAACTCCTAAAAACCATCCCAAGCCACATGAGAAGAAGGGTCACTAAAAGACGAAGGACACCGAAAAATGGTGTGATTTCCATGAAATCCCCTGGCATAACAATGATGAATATCGCTCAAAAAAGTGATTGGTGGACGCGATCAAAGACAAGGAGCCGAAACTTGATTTGGATTTTGATTCCAAAAATACTGATAGAAGACAGATCATTGACGCAGATCCCATTGCTATTGTCGTGGCCGCAATAATTCAACCAAAAGAACCAACAGATCCTGAAGAGGGGGAGCACCTTTTTTATTCATAGATGTGGGTGAAGGGGACCTTGCTGCATTTTATTGTCGATAGCGGAAGATAGAATAACCTCATATCAACAAAGGTCATCAAATAGTTGGGATTATCGACAAAAATACACCTGCAATCATACAACATCTAGTGGCTTCACCAGGGACAAGATCTTTGTGTCAACCATCAGTGTCGATTGTCATACGACATCCAACTCTTCAAGGATGAGGTATTATGTGATTCTTCCCCGCTGGATGTCTGTGATGTTCTCTTGGGCCAACCATATATGTGGAAGCACCATGCTATTTATGAGTCTCGACCCTGTAGTGTCATTGTTACTCTGAGGGGTCATCTCTATAGAATACTAGAGGTAATTCTGACTACTGTCCCACCAAAAAAGTTCTGCAAGGTAGTATTTCATACTACAAAATTAAGCTTCTTCACAATCTATTCAAAAGGTGAACATAAGGATACTACAACCACTACAGCCTCAACCCAAGCACCTTCTATCCAATAGAATCGGGTCGAAAAGACTACAACAAAACGAACAGATTATTTCTACACATAGACATCTCATGTAGCCTGATTGGTTGAACAAATTCAACCTCACCAACAACAGGTTCGTAACAACCTTCCACAAACCAAGCCGCACGACGTCTCCAACAAGGCAAGAAACTCACCAAGATTTAGATTCAACAAATGCTTCCCACTCTCCCCCGGGAACTCAACGCAATGGATACCATTGCTTCCTAAGGAGGGAGGATTGATCCAAGTGGATATCGGTGGTCACCCACATATTCCACTGGGTCGAAAAATAGTTTTCCACCTTGGCAGTTGTTCAACAATTTTTCAGGTTCCAAACTTTCGGGGCCGTTTTGAGGCCCTAAACGACGTTTTTTTGGGGATTTGGGCCCAGGCGAGAACCCAAGGCATTGGGATGGGGAAATTGAAAATTGTTTTTCTCGGTTAGAGCTTTCCAATGGTGCATCAAGCACCCCAAACAAAGATCATATGAAAAAGTTATGCCCCCGGGAAGTTGACGTATCAACTACCCCCATTGGGGCCTGCAAACCTTTTGGATTTTCATCTTCAGGGGTTAGGGTTTTGGAGTTTACTTATGTTAAAACTGCCTTTGGAGCCTCATTGTAAGTATCATTTTCTTGCGAATGCGAGTAGCCATCACATCTCTTCTCAGAGATAAAATGCCACCATTCTAGCGAGTCTTTCACTCTTATTTCTACAGTTTTGTACATTTTGCTCATTAATAGAAATTATGTATTACTTTATATATGTGCCTCTTGTTATATTTCTGATATATCTCTGTTACATTATTGTCTCTCTTTCAATATCTCTACATATTTCTGTGTTATATCTCCACTCTCATTTCATGTCGAAAATAATCTGGATCAGAAGAGGATAATTTACTACTGGAAGAAGAACCATCTCCAGAATATTCTTGTTGTCTTTGTACTTTTAATCTTAGCAGTCTTGGCGGATGTGGTTTCTATTTTGAATTTTCAGTTTGATCATCAATTTGCTACAATGGATTTTGGTTGTCCAATGTCTCATTTTCTTGCTCTCTCCATTATTTGTTTTCTAAGAACTTGGCATCCTTGATCACCAAAAAATTCTTGGTGACTGGATTATATAATATGTAGGCTTTTGGATGTTCACTGTATCCTATGAAGATACATTTTTCACTTATGTTTTCAAGCTTCTTTATCATCTCTTTAGGGTTATGTGAAAAACCAATGCAACCAACAATTCTAAAGTGAGAAACATATAGTTTAGATTACCCCTCACAAAATAAAAGTGCACTCACAAAATAAAAGAGGAATTTATTCAATGCCAGGGTATAGAGTTTTTGGGGAAAATGATAATTAGTGAGAAACATTTAGTTTAGTTTGGGGGAAAATACCTCTAATTATGAACAAAGAAATAACCTTCTAGCAGATTTAACCATTTTTCTAGGGTATCTACATGTATATGTCCTTCAAATATGGGAATATCAAAATTAACTTGTACCTTGAAAGGTGAGGTTCCTCCAAAGTGGCCTCTTGATGAAGACATGCATGTTGTTATCGACATGTGTTGAAGGATGTGAGTAAAATTCTCCATCATTTTGTCCCTCTGTCGCGTGAGATCTTTCTCAAGCAACAGATTAATAGAATCGTCTGCTTTGTCGTTTTTCTTTTCTTTCACCATGGAGGGTTTCTCGGGTGTGCGAGAGCGATTGTCTTCAAGAGAGACAAGCTTGAGACCCAACTTGATATACTCGGACCTCTTTGGGGACATGCACTGAAAAACGATCATGAGACAATTGTATAGGTTTTTAAATTCTACTTCCTGCTTTCGGGAAAAATACCCCTAATTATCAAATTTCTTGCTTTTGAGATGCTCTTTATCATTCTATATCAGAGAAAGAGTTAGAAAATATCATATTGAAAAGAAGAATAAGTGAACTAGAGGACACATTAAGTCACAAACCATTGTTGGCATAACCAATGACTATTATTTCTCTAGATCAAATGCCTCCAAGTACAACAGGGACATTAACATGGGTAAGAAAAGTTCCCAAATTACCTTGCTTTAGAAAAGAAAAGTATTGTATTACCTTGCTTTAGAAAAAATCACACATGTCTGAGTATACACTAGAGAACGCCATCTGTTCTTCATCCCTAGTGGAAACCATAACGCATGGAAACCATTGTTCATAAACCTTAAAAAAAAGACATCTGCCAAAAACATCGGGACTTACCACCTGTTCTGCCACAAGCATGGAAACCAGAACAAGCGGTGGACTGAGTTCCCCGACCAACTAGTGATCTAGAACCAGAGTCCGTGATGGATAAAATACTTATCACTAAGACCAGAGAAAAAACATGTAAGAGAACTAGACATGAGGCGAACCCATGTGTCCATCTTGGTGAAGTCGGAAGATGAAAGTTTGGAATCAATTCAGGCATCAACTTTTCACAGGCTCGCTTGATAGGGAGTCGTACAGGACATCCAAGTTCTTGCTGAGGGTGTGCTGGTTGTGCTTCTGCTCTGCCAAATCCTTGCACATCTCGAAGATCAAGACCAGGTGGTATTTCGTAAGCCTGAAAGAGCTGGGAGACAGGTGAACATGCTCTTCAACATCGTCGTCTTTCTAACAATCATCCTAGTTTGTTCCAGGGTCCTCTTCCATGGTAGCAGCGGAAAAATCCTTAGCAGTGGTAGAATCCGTAGCATGGTCCTCTTTTATAGCAGCACCATAATTCTTTCCCGAGTACTCCTCCTAAAGAGAGATTTCCACTTCCATAATGTAGCCTGTCTCAACTGGCTTATGGAAAGTCAAAGGGTTGGTGGTGGAAGTGGCTGACCATTGCTGCAAGGTGGTTTTCGACAAGAATGGAATAATTTCCTCCCAGTTGGGTGAAATTTCCTCTTCCACCGGACAACCTCCATGGATACCCTCTGTGTTTGAAGGACAGGGCTTTGGTTGAGCCACATCATGCCAATTCTGATCAGAGGAGGGTGAGTGGTTCGAACTGTTGCTTGGGATGAGAGCGAGAGAGGCTGGTCCCATAAATGTTTTCCTTCCAAATTGACTGTAATAGGCTGGCCCTATCCGAGACTTACCTCTATCATGAGGCATGACTAAGCAGAGTGTAGGGCATGGAGCAAAGAAAGAAAAAATAGACCATGAATTGCAGTTGAATGCCCAATATGGGACCCCCCATAGGATGATAAGACCAGGAGGATGGAGGAGTTGATGGATCTGGTATCCAGAAGTGCAGGAGTAATGGCCATTAGCTGTTTCGTACTAGTGCCGAGGAGCCAAACCTTAGTCTCCATTAATACCCAACGCACTAAGCCTTGGCAGAAGTGAAAGATAGACATAACGACTGAACATGGGAGGAGGGTGGTGGAGAGGGGATTTAACTACCCTCATATCCATCCTAGCCGTTGACGCCTGTGCTCCATGTGTTACCCCATATGGGGAGAGGCACTCCTGTAGAGATAGTTCTTGGAACTACGTTAGAAGTTGTGAATCCTGATGATCTAGGGTGTTGATGATGAGGATCTCTACCTGAGTATTGAAATATTCATTGGCTAGTCAGTCTTCTACTTTTTTTGCCTACCGTTTGATGTGTGAGGGGATGAGAGTAATGGGAGGAAGTAGTGAGGCTTGTAGAAGAGAGAGGGGCCCTGTGAGGCGCTAGCTAGGTGTTATTTTTTTCGGATCCGATCCCTAGATAATTTTTGTGGCCATTGAAATGATGACTTTAGAATCTACTTCGATTATTAGGGGTTTCAAATTGAGGTCTATATATATTTGGAGACCTTTGATGAGGCCCCAAAGCTCGAAATATTTGTTCGTATTGTGCCCCAAAAGCATGATCTGAGGTGGTTGATTTTCCCTGTGTTGTCTCTGATTACCGTTCCAAATCTTGCTGGTCTGGGATTGCCCTTGGAGGCTCCATCAAAATTCAACTTCCAAAACCTTGGGGGGGGGAATCTCCAAAGGGTTGAGCATTGATCCAGAGGGGTGGTGGGATCAGAGAGAAGGGGGGGGTGTTTGGGGTGATTTTCTTCCAGGTAATGAATATGTTGGATTCTGGAGGGGCATTGGGGATATTCTCTTGAGTTAAAGTCTGAATTTGAATTGTTTCCCAAATGATTTCTGTAATATTTTCCCATATATCTAAGGGGAGAGAGGGTTGAGAGTTGGATATGCATCGATTTATTTCTTTCCAAATATTCCAAATAATAAGACCTCGCATGAGTTGCCTGATTATGTTTATAAGTGGCATTTTTTGATCCCCTGATCCCCAATTCCTTATAGTCCTAGGAATGTTAGTCCTGTCATGCTTTGTTTGCCTCATGATTATTGTGGCTTGGTGCCATATATGATTACTAACTTGACATTGGTTAAATATGTGTTCCATGGTTTCTTCCTTTGGTTGCATCAGTGGCAAATGGAGGGCCCAATGAATCCCCATTTCCTGAGGTTATCCCAGGTGAGGAGTCTATTTTGTACCAAGAGCCAAATAAAGTTGGAGACCTTTGGCTAGAGCTTAGTCTTCCAGATTATGTGCCAAATGTGATATTTTCCCTATTTGTGGAAGTTCTCTTGAATCTAATAGGCCTCCTTGATTGTGAAAATACCTGTCGTGGAATATCCCTAGCGAAGGATGTCCTTTTCTGTGCTAATACAATTTTTCCTTTTTCCCACTGTTTCTAGCCAAGGTTGCATATGAAAATTACCCGGTAGATGGATATCTTGAGGAAGCCCTTTCCAACTATGCCAAGGGGTTTGGTGCTGGGTATTAAGGAAAATATCGACTACTTTGAGGCATCTTAACTTGAGAAGGTAGGTCTGATAGTGAAGTAGGATCTCTAGAGATTTCAAGGGAGGGAGTTGATCCCAGATGTCTGTCCAAAACTAAGTTCTTTCTCCATTTCTGACTTCCAAGAAGGCGTGCTTTTGGATGAGTGGGATTTTGTGCCAGGCCGAATTGCAAATATTAGAGCCCTGGATCTGATCGTTGAGCCTTATGAGTTCCTCTTGTTGTAGATAGGGGGTATATTTGTGCCTCCAAA